>CAMQQG010000033.1:0-14922 GCA_947034895.1 Rhytidiadelphus loreus
CGCCCGTTGGCGCTCGATGAAAGGCCTTCCGATGGCTCCAGATGAACCACGCCATCGCCGCCAGTATCAACAACTCCACAATGAGGTGGAAGCGGTGAAAGACCTCCTGAAATCGGGGATCGGTGTTGAAGCTCGCGCCCAGCTTCATACCCACATACGCCAGCGCATAGCACCACGGCCAGGAACCCAGAAACGTGTACACGTGGAAGCGCAGCTGGTTCATCTTGGCGATGCCCGCGGGGAAGGCAATGAACGTGCGCACGATGGGCAGCATGCGCCCCACAAGCACGGCCGCTGATCCGAAGCGGGCAAAGAACCTGTCCGCGATATCGAGGTCACGATGGCTCAGCAGCAGGTATCGGCCGTAGCGCTCGACCAGTGGCCGGCCGCCGCGGGCGCCGACCCAGTACGCTACCGCCGAACCCAGGTTCGACGCCAGCGAAGCCAGGGTCGCCAGCAGAATCAGCTGCGCTTGCGAATGCGCCAGCGCATAGCCGGCCAGAGGCATGATGACCTCCGACGGCAGCGGCACGCAGGCCGACTGTACCGCCATGAGCAGCACCACACTGGTATAACCGCCTGCTGCGATCAGCGCGACAAGTAGAGCGATAAGTTTTCCGGACATGCAGGCTAAGTATAGCCGCGTCTGCCGCTCTCTCATCGCTTTGTTAGCATTGACGTATGTCAGAAGCCGTGATCACGCCGCCCGCCGCCGCCGAAACCTCTAGCCGCCCACAGGGCCGTCCCGCACCCGCAACCCATGGCGCCCCAGCGGTGAAGCAGCAGGTCGTCTGCTTCAGCTTTTACAAGATCATGCCGGAATGGCGCCGCCTGCCCGCGGAGGAAAAGACCGTCCACAAGCAGGCCTTTGTGGACGCGCTGACCCGCTGGAACAAGCCGGGCGAGTTCCTCTCCATCACCTACTCCACGGTCGGCACGCGCGGCGACGTGGACATGTGCGTGTGGTCGATCGGCTACGAGGTCGACGAGCTCAACAAGATGCGCAGTGAGCTGATGAGCACGCCGCTCGGCGGCTATCTGACGACGCCCCACAACTTCCTCGCCATGACGCGGCGCTCTCAGTACCAGATCGACCGCGAAGATGAGAGCGACATTGAAGCCCGAGGAGCGATCCGTCCCGGCGGCCAGAAGTACATCTTCATCTATCCGTTCTGGAAGACGCGCCCCTGGTACCGCCTGCCGGCCGAAGAGCGTCACCGGCTGATGAAGGAACACATCCAGGTCGGCCTCATGTTCCCGCGTGTGAAGATCAATACGGCGTACTCATTTGGCATCGACGACCAGGAGTTCACGGTCGCCTTCGAGACGAACTTCCCCGAAGACTTCCTGGCCCTCGTTGAAGCGCTACGCGACACCGAAATCTCCTTGTACACGCTCAAGGACTTCCCCATCTTCAGCTGCGTCCGCGTGAAGCCCATGGAGATGCTGGACCGCCTCGGCTGATGCCCCGCACCAGCAAGGCCCTCGCACCTGAGCGCATCGCGGCCATCCTTGCGGCGTTGCGCACGGCCTATCCTGATGTCGTCTGCGCGCTCACGCATCGCAATGCCTTCGAGCTGGTCATCGCCACGGCGCTCTCCGCGCAGACCACGGACGTGAACGTCAACAAGGTGACGCCCACGCTCTTCAAGCTCTACCCGACGCCCAAAGCACTGGCCGCGGCGTCGCTGCAGGAGATCGAAGAGATCATCCATTCCACTGGCTTCTACCGCGCGAAGGCGAAGAACATCCAGGCCGCGGCCCGCGTCCTCGTCGAGCGCTTCAACAGCAAGGTGCCCATCACCATCGACGAGCTCATCCAGCTGCCGGGCGTGGCGCGAAAGACCGCCAACGTCGTGCTGGGCAGCTGGTTTGGCATACCCGCCGGCGTTGTGGTGGACACGCATGTGCTGCGGCTCAGCCGCCGGCTCCAACTCACGCGTCACGTCGATCCGGTCAAGGTCGAGCGCGACCTGATCCGGATTCTCCCGCAGGACCGCTGGATCCAGTTCTCGCACGAACTCATCCACCACGGCCGGCAAATCTGCCTCGCGCGCAAACCGCGCTGCGCAGACTGCACGCTGGAGCCGCTCTGCAACTCCGGCGACAAGACCTGGACTTCGCACCCAAGCTAGGCCGGCGGAATGGCCGCAAGCACCGCAGACACAAGCGACGCTACGGTCGTCTGCTCCGCCTCCACATCCACCGTCCAGCCAAGTTCACGCAGGGCCGCCGAGGTGATGGGTCCCATCGACACCCGCTTTACGTCTTCGGGCAACGTAACCCCCGCCGATTCCAGCAACGCAGCGAGATTTACGGCCGTGCTGCCGCTGGTAAACACCGCAGCGTCAGGCCACCCCGCGCGCTCCGCGAAGAGGGCACGGACGCGCTCGACGGAGGCCGCGGGCACCACGGTGCGATACGCCGCCACCTCGATCACCGTAGCCCCGGCCGCACGCAGTGCCTGGGGAACCACCTCGCGCGCCTGCTCCGCGCGCACCAGCAAAAACCGCCGCGCCCCACGCCGCACCTCGGCCACCAGGGCCGCGGCCAGCGACTCCCCCACCGCCCGCTCCGGAACCAGCGCGACAGTCAACCCTGCGACCTCAACCGCGCGCGAGGTTGCCGGGCCAATGGCCGCGATCTTCGCCGGCACCCGGCGTGGCCTCAGCCGCTGCGCAAATGCTTCTACGCCATTCGCACTGGTAAACACGACCCAATCGAATCCATCCAGCTCCTCCAGTGCGTCATCCATCGGCGCGAAGTCGCTCGGCGGCTCAATCGCGATGGACGGAACCACCACCGTCTCGCACCCCGCCGCTCGCAGCGACTCAACCAGCGGCGAGGCCTGCTCCAACGTCCGCGTTAATAAAATCCTTCGCCTAGGCACTGTTCCAAATTAGACCAAAACTCCCGGTAACACCCCGAAGTACCCTGAGAATGCCTCAGCCGAGCGATACACTATCTGAGTTCCACAACCAAAAAATACCAAGAGGCCCCGTGCCAACTTCTCTTCGGTCGAGCCTGCTCGCCCTGCTTCTGTTCTGCCTTGCCACCTCCGTCACATCGGCGCAGGCCCTCCCGGGCGCGTCGCGTTTTTCCATCGACGCCGCCGCCGGCTACACCGCCATCCATGCCAACGCAGGGCCTGGCGTATGCGGCTGCTTCTACATGACCGGCGCCTCGGGCGAGCTGGCTTATAAGAACAGTCACCGCACCTCTTTTGTCATCAACTTCGGCCGCACCGAGCAGCCCAACGTCAGCAATATCGGCGAAGACCTCAAGCTCTATACCCTGCTTGAAGGCGCCCGCTACACGCTCAATAACGAAGGACGCTTCTCGCCTTTTGGTGAGGCGCTGGTTGGCGTCTCCCACACGTCCTCCAACTTCGAGGTCTACAAGAGCACCAACGCTCCCGCTCTGCTGTTCGGCGGAGGCCTGGATATCCGGCTTGGCCGACACTTTTCTTTGCGCCCAGTCGAAGCCGGCTGGCTCTTCACGACTCACCTCAACAACGTGAACAACTTCCAGAACCAGATCCGCCTCTCCGGCGGCCTCGTCTTCCACCTCCACCATGCTGGCTGGGACTAAGAGCGAGGGAGAAGGGACAAGGGACAAGCGCGCCTTTGCGCGTCCTTATCACGTGTCACTTATCACTTATCACGCGCATTTGCTACCCTTGCGGTCATGCGCCTTCGCACGTCACCGTTAACTCTCCTGCTCGTTCCAACCCTCGCTCTCGCCCAGTCCTTTACGCCCGTCCGTGAGCAGAAGAATCTTTCCCCCGCTGCGCTCGCCACGCTGCACACGCTTGAAAACCTCAACGCGCTGCCACCCGGGGACTGGCGGTTCCACGCCGGCGACCTGCCCCATGGTGAATCGCCTGCGCTCGACGACGCCAGCTGGCAGCTGCTTCCCGCGCCCACCACACGCGCCACCCAACGTACCGCGCCGAAAGATGCCGTCTGGTACCGCCGCCTGATCGAGGTCCCCAAGACCCTGCATGGCTATGACGTGTCTGGGTCGCGCATCCTCTTCCAGTTTAATGTCGACGCTAACGGCCCCATCCCGCAGATCGTCTACTTCAACGGCCGCCGCGTCGCGCTGGGCGACGACCTCGAGCCCATCGTCCTCTTGGAAAACGCGCACCCCGGCGATAAGGTTCTCGTGGCGGTCAAGCTCCTGCATACGGTGGACGAAAAGCGCTGGGAGGGCGTGAACCTCACGCTGCAACCTACCGACGCCTCAGCCGCGCGCCCCAGCCCCGACGATCTCCGCCAGGAGATCATCACCGCCGCCAACCTGCTGCCTGCGCTGCCGACGCCGCGCAAGGACCTTCTGCCTACCGTCGAAGAAGCCGCCGCGGCCATCGACCTCAAGGCCCTCGAATCAGCTAATCAGCAGGCCTTCGACGACAGCCTGCGTAAGGCCGCCTTCATCCTCAGCCCGCTGCATGGGCTGCTCTCTACCGAGAAGGTCGACCTCGACGGCAACTCCCACATCGACGCCGCGTGGCTCTGGCCGCGTTCTGAAACCATCGACGTGGTCAAGCGGACTTTTACCACCGCGCTGCAGCTGATGAACGAGTACCCCGACTACACCTTTACGCAGTCCGCCGCGCAGTACAGCGCCTGGATGGCCGACAAGTACCCCGACCTCAACGCGCAGATCGCGCAGAGGGTAAAAGAGGGCCGCTGGGAGATCGTCGGCGGCATGTGGATCGAGCCCGACCTTAACCTCCCCGGCGGCGAGTCGCTTGTACGCCAGCTGCTCGTCGGCCAGCGCGAGTTCCAGAAGCTCTACGGCGTCACCGCCCGCATCGGCTGGAACCCCGACAGCTTCGGTTACAACTGGCAGCTGCCGCAGATCTACAAACGCAGCGGCATGGACTACTTCGTCACCCAGAAGATGCACTGGAACGACACCAACACGCTGCCCTTCCGGCTCTTTTGGTGGCAGTCTCCCGACGGCAGCAAGGTCCTCACCTACTTCCCCACGGACTACGTGCATGACAACCTCAACCCGACGCGCATCTCGGCTGACTTCGCCGAGAGCGCCCAGCGCAACCCCGGCCTCACCGAGCACCTCGACCTCTATGGCATCGGCGACCACGGCGGCGGCCCCACCCGCGCCATGCTGGACCAGGCCGACCACTGGATCGCGAAGTCCAAGGACGACAAGTCTGCCATTCCCACCATGCGCTACAGCACCGCCCAGCATTATTTCGATCACGTCCAGACGCACCTGAGCCCCACCAGCCCGACGTGGAACTACGACCTCATCGCTAGGGGCTACACGCCGCCGCAGCCCGACAAGCCCGGCGAGATCGGCCTGCCCACCTGGAACTCCGAGCTCTACTTCGAGTACCACCGCGGCATCTTCACCACGCAGGCCGCCCACAAACGCAACATGCGCGTCTCGGAGACCCAGACCCTCGACGCCGAAAAGCTAGCCTCGCTCGCATGGCTCGGTGGCGCGCCATATCCAAACGACGTGCTCACCGAAAACTGGAAGAAGATCACCTTCAACCAGTTCCACGACCTCGCCGCCGGGTCAGGCATCGCCGTCATCTACCGCGACGCCCAACAGGACTTCACCGAAGTCGCCAACGCGGACAAGCTGATCGACGAAGCTTCCTTCCATAACCTCAGCGCAGAGATCAACACCTCGGGGACCCCGGGAACGCCGATCGTTATCTTCAACTCGCTTCCATGGGCTCGTTCAGAGCCGGTCGAGCTGTCGATTGATCTCCCCGCCCCCTCCAAATTCATTGCACTCGTTGGCCCTGATGGTGAGCACCTTGCCACCCATCACTTGCTTCACGCTGAAGATAGCAACCACTTCTTCATTCGGACGCCGCTCTTGAGCATTCCAGCCATGGGCTACGTAGTGCTACACGCGGTCGCTGCCGACGTGGAGACACCTGCTCCCGCTAGCGCCTTTCAGCTGAGCGAGGACGCCGCCACCATCTCGATTGCGAACAGCAAACTCAAGTTCGTAGTCGATAAGAAGACAGGTTGCATTACCTCGCTCAATTCCGTGCCCAACAAGATTGATTTTCTCGCGGCAAATAGTTGCGCTAACCAACTACAGACCTACAAAGACTTGCCGAAACAATATGACGCTTGGAACATCGACCCTGGAACCCTCGATGGGCCAATGACTCCTATCGATCACGTGGATTCGATCACCCTCAAAGACAAGGGAGCACTCCGCAAATCCATCTTTATCGAGCGCACATGGCAGAAATCGCACTTTTTTCAAGACATTGCCCTTGATGCCGATGCTGACTTCGTCAATGTCTCGACCACCGTCGACTGGCACGAAGACCACGTCCTCCTCAAGGCCGCCTTCCCGCTAGCCCACTCCGGCCCCAAAGCGACCTTCGAGATCCCCTACGGCGCCATCGAGAGGCCGACCACCCGCAACAACTCCTGGGAGAAGGCGCAGTTCGAGGTCCCCGCGCTCCGCTGGGCCGACCTCGGCGACAGCACCGCCGGCGTCTCTATCCTCAACGACAGCAAGTACGGCTACGACGCGCTCGGCAACACCCTGCGTCTCACGCTGCTGCGCTCGCCCACCTGGCCCGACCCCGACGCCGACCGCGGTCTGCAGCACTTTACCTACGAGATCTACCCGCACACCGGCCCGTGGCAGACCGCCGAAACCGTCCACCGCGGCTATGAGCTCAACACCCCGCTCACGGCGCAGCAGGTCTTCCCGCACACGGGCTCACTGCCCCCGACGCACTCCTTTGCCAGCATCGACGAACCCAACATCATCCTCTCCGCGATGAAGAAGGCCGAAGACACCCACGCCCTGATCGTCCGCATGTACGACTCCAACGGCAAGGGCGGCAACGCCCACCTGCACGTTCCGCCCGGCGCCCTCTACGCCGTCGAAACCAACCTGATGGAGACGCCCATCCCCAACGCCCCGCACCTTCCCGTCACCGGCGACACAGTTACTTTGCCCATCCACCCCTGGGAGATCCGCACGCTCGAGGTGGTCTACCCGGAACCAGCGAAGTAGGACGCGATTGTTCCACGTAGAACAATGTGCCTAGCGCTTGCGCAGCTTTACGAATGCCTCGTAATACTGCTCCGTGCGGTCAGCGTAGGCGTGCGCGAAGGCCAGCAGCGCCTCGTCAGAGCGCTCTGACTCGCCCATATACGCGGCCATCGCCACGGCATCACCGGAGCGAGCATGGCCGCGTGCGAAAAGCTCGCCGCAGACATCGGCATAGCCCATCAGGCTCTTCGCCGTGAGCGTGGTCAGGTCGAGCGAGGCCTTGTGGTCGTTCAGCTGCCGCACCAGGTAGTCGCGGCCGGCGATGCTGGTGAAGCCGAGAAACGCATCGCTCGTCAGCTGCATTGCCCGCTGCCCATCCATGGCACGCTGCCCGTTGTGCGACCAACGCTCCGCGGCCTTGGGCAGGTAGGGCGCGTACACCGATGGCGCCTCTTCCTTGATCTGCAGGAAGAGCGGATCACTCTTTGCCCCGTAGGTGCCCTCAAAGTAAACGCAGTAGTCTCGAAGCCCCACCGAGCCTGTGCCGACGACCTTGAAGGCCACATCCACCGGCTCATACAGCGACAGGAAGTGCTGCCGCTCCGGCTGCAGGGTGCGGGCATAGGGGATCAGCGAAGCAAGCACCTCGTCCCTCTCCTTGCCCTTTACCGGCGTCAGTAACGGTGGCATCGTCTTGAAGCAGCGCTGGCCCCTGGTCTTTGCAACCGCCTCCGTCAGGGAGTCCAGGGACTTCGCCGGAGTGGAGCGTTCCGCCGTCTGAAAGATCGCCGGCATCGGCGCCGTCTTGCCGAGGCGGCGGATCTGCCAGCGGGCCGCTTCGAGGATCGGCATCTCAGCGAACTCTGCCATGCGTTGGCGATAGGTCGCCGCCAGGTGCAGCGCTGCCTCCTGCCGGGCCGCACGGCGGATGCCCGCCTCGCGCGCGGCCAGCAGCACAGAGGTCAGCAGCCGCTTCAGGTCCCACTCAAACGGCCCCGGCAGGCTCTCGTCAAAGTCGTTGATGTCGAAGGCCAGATTGCCTTCCGGTGCGGCGAAGGCGCCCAGGTTGGAGACATGCGCGTCCCCGCACATCTGCGCCATCAGCCCGGTATGCGACAAGGGCGCGAGGTCGGCAGCCATCAACGGCGCCGCCCCGCGAAAGAAGCCGAACGGACTAGCGGCCATGCGCTGATGCTTCAAGCGCAAAAGGGAGGGGATCCTGTCCTTCTCAACGGCCCGCAGCAGGCCGAGCGCGTCTGCAGGAGGCGCCTTGAGCTGGCAGAGCGCCAGCCCGTTGCGCGTCACCTCTTTGCGCGCGTTCAGGCCGATGCTGCGGCGTTGGTCGGCACTGAGTTGCACGGGTGGCTCCTAAAGAGAGTATGGTTCAGGTATCGGGCTGTTTGAAAGAGAATCCTACAGCCTTCTGGCCCGCTGCGCTTGAGTTCACGAGGGACCGGTATACGGTCATAAGAATTCGCGCTACCCCGTCCGTCGCTGCGTTCTCACAGCTCCCGAAGCCACTCTCTCGTGCGCCAGCCGGGAAGCGAAGAACCGCTCCCACCGAACAGTCAGCCCTGCAAGATGCCGTTATAGTTCGGCTAAAGCAAACTGTTTGTTTTCACGACTCTAAGACGACTGGAGCGGTATGAGGCCGCCCCTGCAACCAGGTTGAAATGAGATGATTGTGGCAGTCGCAAACGGTAATTTACTTCTAGACGCTTTGTCGCCGGAGCTTTGCGAGCGCGTCATGGCCCTTAGCCGGCCAGTCGATCTGCCGCTTAGGACGATGCTGCATGAGCAGGGCATCATGCCCACGTACGCCTACTTCATTACCTCTGGAATCGCCAGCGTCGTTGTCGCGATGCCCGAAGGTGGAAGCGCGGAGGTGGGCCTGGTGGGCCGCGAGGGCGTAATCGGAGCCATGCATATCCTCGGCCCAACCCCGGCACCAGCACAATGCTTCATTCAAATGCAAGCCACCGCTTACCGCATCAAGTTGGATGACCTCCGCCGTCTCTTCCAGGAGAACGAGGAGATGCGCCGGCGAATACTCGAATTCGTCCAGCAGCAGAGCGTTACCTTGAACCAGATCGCCGCCTGCAACAAACTGCACGAAGCCGAAGGCCGTTTGGCCCGCTGGCTCTTAATGAGCCGCGACCGTGCTGACACCGACACCATGACCATCACCCAGGAGTTTCTCGCCGACATGCTGGGTACCCGCCGCACGACCGTGACTCTGGTGGCCGGCAGCCTGCAGCGCCGTGGCCTCATCGATTACAAACGTGGCAAGGTCAAAATCCTTTCTCGCGAGGCGCTGGAACAAGCGGCGTGTGATTGCTATCGCGTCACGAAGAACGCTCTCGTCAAGCTCTACCAGTAAGCGTCGATACACCCGGTCAACGACGCTGGGTATACACTTTCTCTCTGGAATGAAGTTGCGGCCTGCCTGCTTTCACACCGAGCGGCGGGCCGGATTTGCTTTGTCAGGGAGCTTGGAAATGGCTGTTCAACAACATGCGGGTCTTGGTGCCGGGGCCGTGCCGGCAGGCGATCCTGCACCAGTCACGCTGTATGGTCGCGAACTCGGAGCCAACCGCCGGATCGACCTGAACCTCGATTGGATCGAAGACATTCAGGTCAACACATCGGCCGTGGAGCGGCGCGCCGCGGCGCTGGGCGGGCGGCGCAGCGTCAAGAAAGAGTGGCAGGCCGCCTGGCTGCTGCGCGCCATCGCCTGCATGGACCTTACGACGCTCTCGGGCGATGACTCTGCTGAGCGCGTGAGGCGGCTTTGCGCCAAGGCTCGGCGGCCATTACAGGAACATCTGGTGAAGGCGTTGGGAATCGAGGGCCTGCACCTGACCACCGGTGCTGTGTGCGTGTATCACGCCTTCGTGGAGACAGCGGTCAAGGCGCTGCAGGGCTCGAACATTCCAGTCGCTGCGGTGAGTACGGGCTTCCCTGCCGGCTTGAGCCCGCTGGAGACGAGGGTGGCAGAGATTCGCCGCAGCGTCGAGGCCGGTGCCAGCGAGATCGACATCGTCATCACGCGCGCGCACGTCTTCAACGGCGAGTGGGGCGCGCTGTATGACGAGGTCGCCGCCTTCAAAGACGCCTGCGGACCGGCGCACATGAAGGCGATCCTCGGCACCGGCGATCTGCTGACGCTGCGCAACGTCGCCCGCGCCAGCTGGGTCGCCATGATGGCGGGCAGCGACTTCATCAAGACATCCACCGGCAAAGAGACGGTGAATGCAACGCTGCCGGTCTCGCTGGTGATGGTGCGGGCCATCCGCGAGTATGCCGAGCGGACGGGCATGTACGTCGGCTACAAACCCGCCGGCGGCATCAAGACCGCGAAGCAGTCGCTGGACTGGCTGGCCCTGATGAAGGATGAACTCGGCAGGCCATGGCTGGAGCCTTCGCTGTTCAGATTTGGCGCTAGCTCAATGCTGGCGGACATTGAGCGGCAGTTAGAGCACTTTGTGACGGGACGCTATTCCGCCGTAAGTCGGCACCCAATCGCATAAAGCTTATAGCCAGCAGGAAGGGAATCACGATGGGCGGAAGTGTGTTGGAGAAGTTCCAGTCGATGGAATACGGGCCAGCTCCGGAAGATGCGAGCGAGGCGACGAAGTGGCTAGACGCGCGTGGGCGGAGTTTTCGGAACTATATCGATGGCGCCTGGACGGCAGCCGGTGCGCAGAGCTTTGAGACGAAAAACCCGGCGACCGGGGAGGTGCTGGCGACGGTAGCTACCGCCAGCGTTTCGGATGTCGATGCGGCCGTCAAGGCTGCTCGTGCTGCGCTGCCGGATTGGCAGGCGCTGAGTGGGCACCAGCGGGCGAAGTATCTGTATGCGTTGGCGCGACAGGTGCAGAAGCACTCGCGCAGACTGGCCGTACTGGAGACGCTGGACAACGGCAAGAGCATCCGCGAATCGCGCGACATCGATATTCCCTTGGTGGCGCGGCACTTTTATCACCATGCCGGATGGGCTTCCCTTCTGGAAGAGGAGTTTCCAGGCTATAAGCCCGTTGGGGTGGTCGGGCAGATTATTCCCTGGAACTTCCCGCTGCTCATGTTTGCTTGGAAGGTCGCGCCTGCACTCGCTGCGGGCAACACGGTCGTCATCAAGCCGGCGGAGTACACGCCACTTACGGCGCTGGCGCTGGCCGAGATCGCCCATGAGATTGGGCTGCCACGCGGCGTGCTCAATGTGGTGAATGGAGCGGGTGAGACTGGTGCCGCCCTCGTGGCTCATCCAGATGTAGACAAGATCGCCTTTACGGGCTCGACCGAGGTGGGTCGCATCATACGCAAGGCAACGGCGGCAACGCCGAAGAAGCTGTCGCTGGAGCTGGGTGGCAAGTCGCCGTTCATCGTCTTCGATGATGCGGATCTGGACTCGGCAGTCGAGGGCCTCGTTGATGGCATCTGGTTCAACCAGGGACAGGTCTGCTGTGCGGGCTCGCGGTTGCTGGTGCAGGAGCGGGTAGCCGAACGGCTGTACGAGAAAATTCGCAACCGCATGCAGGCGCTTCGCGTTGGCTCGCCGCTCGACAAGGCTATCGACATCGGGGCGATCGTGGATGCAGTGCAATTGGAGCGCATCGCAGGGCTGGTGCAAACCGGCATTGCTGAAGGCGCGACCTGCTGGCAGCCTGACGGCGATCTGCCGGCGAAGGGCCTCTTCTTCAAGCCGACGCTGCTGACCAACGTGGCGCCCGCGAGCACCGTGGCCCAGGAGGAGATCTTTGGGCCGGTGCTGGTGGCGATGACCTTTCGTACGCCGGCCGAGGCCATCGAACTGGCCAACAATACGACCTACGGATTAGCCGCAAGCATCTGGAGCGAGAACATCAACGTCGCCCTCGATGTAGCCGCGCAGGTAAAAGCCGGCGTCGTCTGGGTGAACGCAACCAATCTCTTCGACGCAGCCTGCGGCTTCGGCGGCTATCGCGAGAGTGGTTACGGGCGCGAGGGAGGTAAGGAAGGGATGTATGAGTATCTGGTGCCAGTGAGTTTAGAAGCTGTTCCTGTGAAGCGCATTCATCATGCTCGTAAGGATGACAAGGTTGTTGGCGGTTCAATGGATCGGACCGTGAAGCAGTACATCGGTGGCAAGCAGGTGCGACCGGATTCTGGTTACAGCTATGCTATTCACGCGCAGGACGGAACCTTGGTCGGCGAAGCACCCCTGGGGTCGCGAAAAGATATTCGTAATGCGGTGGAAGCCGCGCACGCGGCGAAGTGGGGCAGGATGACCCCGCATGCACGCGCACAGGTGCTGTACTTCTTCGCCGAAAACCTTGAGCAGCGTCGCTCGGAGATCGCAGGCAAACTGGCAGCGTTCGTCGGCGCAGAGCAGGCTGACCGTGAAGTGCAGCTCAGCATCGAGCGAACGTTTGCCTATGCAGGTTGGTGCGATAAGTACGAAGGCAGCGTGCATCAACCGCCGATGAAGATGGTCACACTGGCGATGAAGGAGCCCGTCGGCGTCATCGGACTGCTCGCGCCGGTAGAAGCACCGCTGCTGGGTTTGCTCAGCCTTATCCTGCCCGCGATTGCGATGGGCAACACGGTCGTTGCTGTGCCCGGTGAAACCTCCGCGACCTTGATGGCGGAGCTGTATCAACTGCTTGACACAAGCGACGTTCCGGCCGGCGTGGTGAATCTGGTGGCAGGCAAGGCGATGGAGCTGGGCAAGACCCTCGCCCAGCATGATGACGTCGACGCGATCTGGGGCTTCTCCGACCAGGACGCCGAGGCCGCGAGTGCGATGGTCAAGGCTTCGTCCATCGGCAACCTGAAGCAGGTCTTCTGCAACGATGGCAAGGTCATCGACTGGTTTGGCAAGCAGGCCGAAGGCCGCTGGTGGCTTCGCCATGCGACGCAGGTGAAGAACGTCTGGGTACCGTACGGAGAATGATGCTGGCCCTCGCGCGGGCCCTTACCCTTCCCCCTCGAGAATGTGCCGCCACGCAAGTACCGCCACCTGCTCCGCGCCGGGGATCGTCAGGTGGCCCACCTTGCGGCCGGCCCTGGGCTGCTTGCCATAGTCATGGCGCCAGACCATCGGCCACGCGTCGGTGTCGGCCTTGGATGGCATTTTGCCAATGCAGTTCAGCATAACGGTCGGCTGGCTCACCGTGCTGCCGAGGGGCATGCCTGTCACCGCACGCAGATGGTTCTCAAACTGCGACGCCGCAGCTCCCTCAATGGTCCAGTGGCCGGAGTTGTGGACCCGCGGCGCCATCTCATTGGCGATCAGGCCTTGGCCCACGACGAAGAACTCCACGGCCAGCACACCTACATAGTCCAGTCGGATCAGCAGCTCGCGCAGGCAACGCTCCGCCAGCCCCTGCAACTGCGGCGTCGCCCCGCCATACGGAGCGATCGATGTCCGCAGGATGCCATCGCGATGGAAGTTCTCCACCAGCGGATAGAAAACTATCTCGCCGGTGAGCCCGCGCGCCGCCACCATCGATACCTCTGTATCGAACGCAACCATGCCTTCCAGGATGCACGGCACGCCGCTTGGAACACCTCCCACATGTTCCCAGGCCGCCTGCGCGTCCTCGGGTTTGTAAAGCCGCGCCTGCCCCTTGCCGTCATAGCCGAGCCGTCTTGTCTTCAAGATAGCGGGCAACCCAAGCGTCGCGACCGCCCGCTCCAGATCCTCCAGGCTGTTCACCGGAGCGAACGGCGCGACAGGCACCCCACACGACTGAAAGAAGCGCTTCTCCAGGATACGGTCCTGCGCTACACCCACCGCGCGCGCATTCGGGCAGAGGGTCACGCCGCCCAGCACATCCATCTCAACGTTCTCGCTCTCCACCGTGACCACATCGACCGTCGCCGCGAACGCCGCCACCCCGCTGGCCTGATTGAGATCGACCATTACGATCTGCGCGACCTGCTCAGCGCAATCACCCGGCTGCCCGGCACAGACCACCTCCACGCCGATACGCGCACCGGCCTCGGCCAGCATCAGCGCGAGCTGCCCCGCGCCCAGCACACCCACTCGCGTCTTCGTCGTTCCGTTCATACGCGTGGGTCGGGCTCCTTCAGTACGGACTTCGTCTGCAACGTACGAAACCTGTCCAGTTTCCTGGCGACGCCCGCATCACTTAGCGCCAGGATGGACGCCGCAAACAGCCCCGCGTTCTTTGCACCGGCCACTCCAATCGCAAACGTCGCCACCGGGATGCCACCGGGCATCTGCGCAATGGAAAGCAGCGAGTCAAGCCCCTTGAGCGCACGACTCTCCACCGGCACGCCCAATACCGGCAGCGTCGTCTTCGCGGCCACCATGCCCGGCAAATGCGCCGCTCCGCCTGCACCCGCGATCACCAATTGCAGCCCACGCTCCCGCGCACTCGCGGCATAGTGCATCATCTTGTCTGGCGTGCGGTGCGCGGAGACCACCTCCACCTCATACGCCACGCCCAACTCGTCCAGCATCTTCGCCGCCTCCTGCATCGTCGGCCAGTCGCTTTTGGACCCCATAATGATGCCCACGGCGGGCTTGTTCTTCTCGACCTTCTTCATGATCTCCTCCAGTTCCGCAGCACCTCGACGAAGGCCGCCTGCTCCAGCGCCTGCACGCGGTCCTTCAACGTCTCTGCTGTGTCCCCCGGCAGCACAGGACAGCGCTTCTGCAAAAGGATTGGCCCGCCGTCCACCACCTCGGTCACCTGGTGGATGGTGCATCCCGTCTCGCTCACAGCGGCGGCCAGCACAGCCTCATGCACGCTCTTGTTCATCAGGCCGCCAAACGCCGGCAGCAGCGAAGGATGAACATTCAACAACCGGCCCCGCCAGTGTTCCACAAACTCAGCCGAGACGATGCGCATGTAGCCAATCATCAGCACCAGTTTCACGCCCGCCTGCTCCAGCATCGCGGTT
>CAMQQG010000034.1:0-15570 GCA_947034895.1 Rhytidiadelphus loreus
CCGGAATGCCCTCGGCCGCGAACTTGCCGGACATGTCGATGCCGGGCGTGATCAGCGTGCATTTGATCGGGTCGAGCAGGTTGAAGCCGTCGGCCACGTCGCCGAAGCCGTGCCAGGCATCGCCGGGCTGCAGCAGCCAATCTTCGCTGGTGCCGATGCCTTCGTCGGCCAGCTTGTCGGGGCCCCAGACCTGGAACCACCAGTCGTCGCCGTACTCGGCGTCGACCTTGCGCATGGCCCGCCGGAAGTCCATCGACTCCGCGATGCTCTCCTGCACCAGCGCCCTGCCGCCCGGCGCCTCCATCATCGCCGCCGCCACGTCGCACGACGCGATGATCGCGTACTGCGGGCTGGTCGAGCTGTGCATCAGGTAGGCCTCGTTGAAGAGGCTGCGGTCGAGTTTGCGTTCGACCGCGTCCTGCACGAGCACCTGCGACGCCTGGCTCAAGCCCGCGAGCAGCTTGTGGGTCGACTGGGTCGCGAACACGAGCTGGTGCTGCGGCCGCGGCCGGTGTTTGCCCATCGCGTGGAAGGTGCCGTAGAACGGGTGGAAGGCGGCGTGGGGCAGCCAGGCTTCGTCGAAGTGCAATGCCTCCACGTGGCCGTCGAGCGCGTGCTTGATGGTCTCGGTGTTGTAGAGCACGCCGTCGTAGGTGCTCTGGGTCAACGTGAGAATCCGCGGCTTGACGGCGTCCGGGTCCACGTCTTTCAAGAGCGGGTGGCGGGCGATCTTGTCGCGGATCGCCTCGGGCGAGAACTCGCTGACCGGGATCGGGCCGATGATCCCGTACTCGTTTCTCGTCGGCCGCAGGAACACCGGCACCGCGCCGGTCATGATGATCGCGTGCAGGATGGACTTGTGGCAGTTGCGGTCCACCACCACCACGTCGCCCGGCGCCACCATGTGGTGCCACACCATCTTGTTGCTGGTGCTCGTGCCGTTGGTGACGAAAAAGCAATGGTCGGCGTTGAAGATGCGCGCCGCGTTGCGCTCGCTCTGCGCGATCGGGCCGGTGTGGTCGAGCAGCTGGCCGAGTTCCTCCACGCTGTTGCACACGTCGGCGCGCAGCATGTTCTCGCCGAAGAACTGGTGGAACATGCGCCCGACCGGGCTCTTCAGGAAAGCGACGCCGCCCGAATGGCCGGGGCAATGCCACGAGTAGGAGCCGTCGTGCGCGTAGTCGACCAGCGCCCGGAAGAACGGCGGCGCCAGGCCGTCGAGGTAGCTGCGCGCCTCGCGGATGATGTGCCGGGCGACGAATTCCGGCGTGTCCTCGAACATGTGGATGAAGCCGTGGAGTTCGCGCAGCACGTCGTTCGGCAGATGCTGGGACGTTCTGGTTTCGCCGTACAGGTAGATGGGGATGTCGGCGTTCTTGAACCGGATCTCCTGCACGAAGGTGCGCAGCATCACCACGGCCGGATCGATCTCCGGGCCGCCCGCGAATTCTTCGTCGTCGATCGACAGGATGAAGGCGCTGGCCCGGCTCTGCTGCTGGGCGAACTGGCTCAGGTCGCCGTAACTCGTGGCGCCCAGCACCTCGAAGCCTTCCTGCTCGATCGCCGCGGCGAGCGCGCGGATGCCGAGGCCCGACGTGTTCTCCGACCGGAAGTCCTCGTCGATGATCACGATCGGAAAGCGAAAGCGCAGCATCTCGTGCTTCATGGACGGTCCGGCGTCGAAAGCCGCGCAGTGTAGGGCTTGCAGCCACGCGGAACGACCCTGTCGGCGAGCGGGTGGGCAGCACCTCGCCATGACGCGCAACGCTCGCCCCGCGCCCCGCGAGTAAGCTTGTCGATCACGCCATGACCGCCTCGACCGCTCCGACCATCTGGTGGCTCGCCTTCGGCGTGGCGATCGCCGTGGAACTCGCGACCGGCACGGTCTATCTCCTCATGATCGGCGTCGGCTTGATCGCAGGCGCCGCGGCGGCGCACCTCGGATGGTCGGTGCCCGCACAGGTGTTGGTGGCCGCCGCCATCGGTGGGTCGGCCACCGTGGTCTGGCACCGCCATCGACGTCGTCAGCCGCAAGGACTGCCGCCGCGTGAGAACCCGGACGTGAACCAGGACATCGGCGCCCGCATCGTCGTCACCGGCTGGTCTGCCGACCGACGCGCCCGGGTGATGTACCGTGGTGCCGAATGGGCGGCCCGCCTGCAGGATGATGCCGTCGCGATGGCCGGCCCCCACCGCGTGGCCGCGGTCGACGGCAATTGGCTGGTGCTCGTGCCGGCCTGAGAGTCCCTACTCTGGAATCATCTTGGAAATCGCACTCGTCCTCGCCGTTCTCGCGGTCATCTTCATCGCGCAGAGCATCAAGATCGTGCCGCAGCAGCACGCCTGGGTGGTCGAGCGGCTCGGCAAGTACGACCGCACGTTGACGCCG
The DNA here is from genome assembly GCA_947034895.1 of Rhytidiadelphus loreus. NCBI lineage: Eukaryota > Viridiplantae > Streptophyta > Bryopsida > Hypnales > Hylocomiaceae > Rhytidiadelphus > Rhytidiadelphus loreus. The sequence goes on from CAMQQG010000034.1 coordinate 2,390, forward strand.
GGCCTCGCGTTCGTGACGCCGTTCGTCGAACGCGTGGCCTACAAGCATTCGTTGAAGGAAGTGCCGCTCGATGTGCCGAGCCAGGTGTGCATCACGCGCGACAACACGCAGCTGACCGTCGATGGCATCATCTATTTCCAGGTCACCGACCCGATGCGCGCGAGTTACGGCTCGAGCAACTACATCTTCGCCATCACCCAGCTCGCGCAGACGCTGCTGCGCTCGGTGATCGGCAAGATGGAACTCGACAAGACCTTCGAAGAGCGCGACGCGATCAATGCCTCGGTGGTGAGCGCGCTCGACGAAGCAGCGCTCAACTGGGGCGTGAAAGTGCTGCGCTACGAGATCAAGGACCTGACGCCGCCGGCCGAGATCCTGCGGGCCATGCAGTCGCAGATCACGGCGGAGCGGGAAAAGCGCGCGCTCATCGCCGCATCGGAAGGCCGCAAGCAGGAGCAGATCAACATCGCCTCCGGCGAACGCGAAGCGTCGATCGCGCGCTCGGAGGGATTGAGACAGGCGGCCATCAACAAGGCCGAAGGCGACGCCGCGGCGATCGTCGCCGTCGCGACCGCCACCGCTGAAGCGCTGCGCCAGGTCGCCGCCGCCATCCGCGAGCCGGGCGGCGAGCAGGCGGTGCAACTCAAGGTCGCCGAGCGGGCCGTCGGCGCGTTCGCGCAGCTCGCGCAGAAGAACAACACGCTGATCGTGCCGAGCAACATGGGCGACGTGGCCGGCTTGATCGGAACGGCCATGGCCTTGTCCAAGGCGCCGCTGCCAGGGCCGCGCTAGCCGGGTCGATGCGCCCGGGCGTCGGCTAAACTGCCGCCTCCGGAGAGGTGGATGAGCGGTTTAAGTCGCACGCCTGGAAAGCGTGTGGGGGCTAATCACCCCCCGCGGGTTCGAATCCCGCCCTCTCCGCCAGGTCTACCTATGACAGCGTTGTGGGTTGGGCTACCAGCCCGCCACAACCTTCATGTCAGAACCGCCGGTCGGTCAACGCGTCTCGCAGGTCTACCTCGAGCGCGGCCAACCGCTCCAGGATTCGCCTCGGTTTCGCCGTAGGCTTGAAAGCAAGATCGATTAGGTGATCTTGACGTACGGCGCGCCGAGAGCGCCCCTTTGGACGCTGGTAGTCTTCTTCGCAGCCATGGTGCACGGTCCTTCGTGGTGAGTGCGTTCTGGTCAGGGCCGGTCGCTGTTCCTGCAGATTCCGGCCCGCCTTGCCGCTGATCCGCAGCGGTCACGGTTGCCTGAGTCCGTCAGGCGGCGGTCAATGCCATTGGCGCGGGACGCACGTGCATCGGAGCAGCTTTGAGCCGCTGCTCTGCTTGCCACACGTCGAACGCGCTTTGCTCCGCAAGCCATAGGCGAGCCTCTCCGCCGCGGTCCATGCCGAGCCAGGCTTCGATGCGCAGCGCCATCTCCGGCGAAATCGCAGCCCGGCCGTTGAGCACCCGTGACAGCGACACGCGCGAGACGTCGAGCTGCACCGCAGCCTGCGTGACGGTCAGGCCGAGAGCGGGCAGCACGTCATCGCGCAAGGTCAGGCCGGGGTGCGGCGGGTTGTGCATGCGGCTCATCGTTCGTCTCCAATTCAGTGGTCATCGAGGTAGTCCACCAGCACGACGTCGGCGCCCTGAAAGAGGAACGTCATGCGCCAGTTGCCGCTAACGGACACCGCGAAATGCCCTTTGACGTCTCGCCCTTTCAGCTTGTGCACGGCCCATCCCGGAAGATTCATGCCTTGCGGATCGGCTGTCACGTCCAAACGTCGAAGCATTGCAGCAAGGCGTGGCGCGTGAGCAGCTTGGATTCCTGCTGTCGACCCGCTCTCGAAAAACGCCCTCAGACCCTTCTGGCGGAAGGATTTGATCATGCATGAGCGTATCGCGTAACGCTACGCTTTGCAACCTCATGCGGTCGCCGGGGATCGTCCAGACCGCCGCATCCATGTCGACCTCGCGCCATGTGGCGCCGATCGCCTCGCCAGTGCGGCAGGCTGTCAGGATGATGACCTGAAGGGCCTGTGCCGCGGTGCCAGGGCGCCCGCGAAGCTCGGCCATGAACGCCCCGACCTGCGAATACGGCAGCGCGGCGTGGTGCTCGACCCGCTCCCGCGTGCACCATTGCCGCCGGTTGACAGGGAATGTCCGGGGCAGATGCGTGCCGCGTGTCGCTTCCCCGTTCGGATAATGACGCGGCTGGCAACCCGCCAGTGCTTCATCGCGACAACAACATGACCACAGCGTTTTTTCGTCACCCCACGGCGCTCCCGCGCTTGCTCATCGCCCTCAGCCTGTCCGCCGCGTCGAGCTTGACGCTGGCAGCGGGCGCGCTCACGGTGACACGGCAAGTCGATGTCGATGCCGCCCCGGCGACGGTGTGGAAGATGATCGGCGACTTCAACCATCTCGACGTCTGGCACCCGGCGGTCGCGGCGAGCACGCAGAAGGGCCACACGCGCACCCTGACCTTGGCCGGCGGCGGTGGCACGATCGTCGAGAACCAGACGTCCCGCAACGACAAGGCGATGACGTACAGCTACACGATCCAGAGCGGACCGTTCCCCGTGCAGCACTACGCGTCGACGGTGAGCGTGAAGCCGGGCGCCGAGGGCAAGAGCACCGTCGAGTGGACCGGTCAGTTCGACGCCAAGGGTGCGCCCGACGACAAGGCCAAGGACGTCATCCAGGGTGTCTACGACGCCGGCCTGGCCCGCGTGGTGGCGAACTTCAAGAAGTAGGTGTTCGACGCCGGACCGCGCCCGACCCGGGCCCACGCCCGGTTCCGCGCCTGGTTCCGCGCGCTAAACCGGCGCGAACGCCGACGGCGTGAACTCCTGCGGTAAACCCTGCGCCTGCGCCATCAGCTCGGCCAGCGCAGCACTCGGCATCGGCCGGGCGAAGAAGTAGCCCTGGAATTTGTCGCAGCCCATGTCGAGCAGGATCTTGCGTTGGCCGTCGGTCTCCACGCCTTCGGCGACCACTTCCAGCCGGAGGGCGTGGGCCATGTGAATGATCGCCGCGACGATCGAGCGCGCGGCTTCGCTGGTCTCCAGATCGCTCACGAAACTGCGGTCCACCTTGAGCTGGCTGAGCGGCATGCGCCGCAACTGGCTGAGGCTCGAGTAGCCGGTGCCGAAGTCGTCGATGGACAGGTGCACGCCGCCGCGTTTGAGCCGATCGAACATGGCCATGGTGGCGGCCGCTTCCTGCATCGCCGTGTTCTCGGTGATTTCACAGATCAGGAGATCGGGTGCGATGCGATGCGTGGCCAGCAGGGCGAGCAGGTTGTCGGCGAAGTTCGGTTGCAGCAGTTGACTCGGCGACACATTGATGGCCACCCGCAGCCGGATGCCGTCGTTCGCCCAGGCCGCCATTTGCCCGATGGCGGCATGGAGCACCCAGTTGCCGATCTCGTTGATGAGCCCGAAACGTTCGGCCAACGGAATGAAGATGGTCGGGCTGACGATGCCCCGCGTCGGGTGGATCCATCGCAGCAGGGCCTCGGCGCCGGCGATCTGTCCGCTGGTTGCCAGCACTTTCGGCTGGTAGTAGAGCGTGAGTTCGTTGCGTTCGATGGCGAGGCGCAGATCGTCGAGCCATTCCGTGGCGGCATGCGCCACCTCGTCCATGCCGGGCTCGAAAAAGGCATACCCGTTGCCGCCACGCCGCTGGGCGGCTTCCAGGGCGACGCTCGCATCGGCCGCGATGCGGTCGACGTTCTCGGCGCCGGAGCGCAAGGCGATGCCGATCGAGCACGTCAGCCGCCAATGCGACTCGGCGCCCAAGGGCGACCAGACCGCCGGTCCGATGCGCGTGGCCAGGCGTGTCGCCACGACGGGATCGTCGCCGCTGGTGCTCTCGCTGAGCACCATGAACTGATGCCCGCCCACGCTCGCCACGTAGCACGTCGATCCCAAGGCGACACGCAGACGCTCGGCGCACGCCCGAAGCACGGCGTCGCCCTCGTCCTTCGGCAGCCGGCCGATGCGCGCCGCGTCGTCGATGTCGATCAGCAACAGGATGATCGCGTGGCTGCCGCCGTCGCAGCGCCGTGCGGCATCGGCCAGTCGCTCCTGAAACGAGAGCCGATTCGGCAATCCGGTCACGGTGTCGTTCAGCGTGATGCGTTTCAACTCGTCCTGCGCGATCTGCAACGATGCGCTCATGGCGTTGGTCAGACGCTGGGCCCGCCGCTCGAGCGTCGACACGAGTGCCATCAACCCGAGGAACAGCAACGACACGACCCCCGTCGGCTGCGACAGAAACCGGACGTCCATCCGCCCCTGCGTGACGCACACGGTGCCGGGCGCGAACGACGCGGCGGCCATCGCCAGGAAATGCAGCAGCGCGAGCCCGACCCCGAACAGCAAGCCGGCGCGCAGCCTCGCCCGTCGACGGATGACGGCCGCAGTGCCGTGGAGCCGATCGAGCGATCCGAGCGCCGCATTGCAAGCGATGGCCGAGACGACGAACGCCGCCGCGATCCAGCGCAGGTCGTAGGTCGGCACGGGCGAGAGCTCCATCGCCCGCACGCCGACGAAGTGCATCACCGCCACCCCGCCTCCTGTCGCGCAGGCGGCAGCCCAGCGCACCATCGGGCGGCCCGGTGCGCCGATCGAGGCGAACCCGAGCGGAATCGTGCAGACCATGACCGCCAGCGCCCAGGAACCGACCGTGTCGCCGAAGCCGACGCCGGCCATGAAGGGATAGTTGACCGCCGCCATTCCGACGAAGTGCATCGACCAGACGCCGGTGCCCATGGCGACCGCGCCCGCGAGGATCGACAGCGCTGCGTTGAGCCGGTCAGGGGCCCGGCGGGCACGCCCCGCCAGATCGAGACCCACGAGCGATCCGAGGACGGCGACGGCCATCGACAGGAGCACCGTCGGCACCGGCCCGATCGCCAGCTGCATGGCGTCGTAAGGCTCGGCGATCGTCATGCCGCGTCCGAGCCTTGCATCGCGAGCCAGGCGGCGGTGCCTTCTGCCAGCTTCGTGAGTCGCTCGGTTTGCTCCGCCGACAGCGTTCGAGGTCGGTCGTCGACCACGCACAGGGCGCCGACCGAGCGTTGCGCCACGACCAACGGAAACCCGGCGTAGAAGCGGATGTAGGGCGGTCCGACCACGCCGGGGTGCGCCGAGAAGCGGACGTCGAGATGCGTGTCGGGCACCACCATCGGGCTTTGACTGAGCACGGTGTGGCTGCAGAACGCAAGGCCGCGCGGCAACGGGTCTGTCGGAATGTTGCAGGTCGATTTGACCCATTGGGTCTGCTTGCCGATCAGGGTGACGGCGCTCATCGGCGTGCCGACGATGTTCGCCGCCGCCTTCACGATGGCATCGGTGAATGCGTCGGGCAGCGAACTCTTTGCGCCGAGGCTGTCCAGCACTCGAAGGCGCGATGCTTCCTCGGCAGGAATCGGAAAGTCATTCATCGGCAGGTTAAGTATGCCAACGCACTTAGGGAGGAATGGCGTCAACAGCCGCACCGAATCGCGGCAATCTGCACGATCCGACCGCCGGCGCCCTCCGCTACACTCGACATCCCTTTGGGGAGTAGTCGGCTTTCGGTCAGCGCACCGCAAGCGTCTGCGTCAACACACTCGGCGTCGGAGATGCCGTGGCGCAGACACCGTGGATCGGTTGATGAGACCATCGGCACGCAGCACGGCGCAGGTCGGGCGGCTGCGCGCCGTGGCCTTGCCCGACCGGAAAGCGCATCCCATGAATGCAGCGGCCATCGCCCTGCTCGCCCTCGCCATGTCGACCGACGCGTTCGCCGCCGCGGTCGTCAAGGGGTCCGCATTGCAGCGTCCGCGCTGGGCAGAAGCCCTGCGCACCGGCGCCATCTTCGGCGTCATCGAAGCGCTCACACCCGTGGTCGGCTGGGCACTGGGGCTGGGGGCTGCCCGCTATGTCGCCGCCTGGGGCCACTGGATGGCGTTCGCGCTGCTCGTCACGCTCGGCGTGCGCATGGTGTGCACGGGCTGGCGGGCGGTCGAGATCGAGGCGGAAGAAAAGCCGTCGCGTCACGGGTTCTGGGATCTCGCCATCACCGGGCTGGCGACCAGCATCGATGCGATGGCGGTCGGTGTGGGCCTGGCGTTCCTCGATGTGCCGATCGCGCCGATCGCGCTCGCCATCGGCGCGACGACCTTCGCGATGGTCACGCTCGGCGTGATGCTCGGGCGGGTGCTCGGCAAGATGGCGGGCCGGCGCGCCGAGGTGGTGGGCGGCCTGGTGTTGATCGCGATCGGCGTGACGATTCTGGTGGGGCACCTGCGCGGCTGACGTCAGGTCGAGCGCACGCGTGGTGCCCCGCCCCGCCCCGAGTCAAGCCACGCGGCGCCGTCTCCACGTCACGCCGACCGGCCCTGCGCCGAGCAATGCCAGCGAGATCGGCTCGGGCAAAGCCGTCGCCACGTTCAGCGTGATCGCCTCGCCACCCACGCAGTCGGTGCAGACGCCGCTCCGATCGAGCGACACGGTGTCGGCACCGTCCGTCCGCACGGCAAGCCGATCAACGTCGACGCACTGGCGGCGGCGCTGCGGCGGACGTCGCGGCGAGAGAGCCAGACGCGTCGCTCGACGCCCAAGGCGCTTGCAGGAAGCGCGATGCGAGATCGTCGATCAACGCCTGCACCCGCAGCGGACGGCGCCGCCCGGGTGGCGTCACGATGTTCAAACCGATCGGCGGCACCTGCCACTCCGGCAATGCGATCTCCAGGGCGCCGGAGGCCAAGTCGTTCCAAACGATGAACTCCGGCTGCAGGGCGAGTCCGCAGCCGGCATGCAAGGCCGGCGTCAGGCTGTCCGCGTTGTTCACGATCAAGGCCGGCGGCACCGACTGGACGAACTCGCCGTGCTGCGGATGCCGGAAGCGCCAGGCCGCGCCGCCACGTGCATGGCTGTACTGCAGCGCCCGGTGCGTCGCCAGCTCGCGCGGATGCGTCGGCCGGCCATGGCGGGCGAAGTAGCTCGGCGAGCCGACGAGCAGCAGACGCACCGAACACAGGCGGCGCACGAGCAGGCTCGAATCGGGCAGCGTCGAGATGCGCAGGGCCAGATCGAAGCCGCCGGCCACCAGGTCGACCAGTCCGTCGTCGAAATGGAGGTCCAGCAGCACGTGCGGATGCCGGGCCAGGAACTCGGGGATGGCCGGCGCCACGTGGCCGATGCCGAACGACATGGGCACCGCCACCCGGATGCTGCCGCGCAGACCCTGGACCTGATCGACCAGCTCCGACTCGATCGCCTCGCCTTCGGCCAGGATGCGCGTCGCCCGGTCGAGCGCGGCGGCGCCGCTGGCGGTGAGCGACATGCGGCGCGACGTGCGGTGAAACAGCGTCGTGTTCAGCCGCGCCTCGAGCCGCGTCAACGCCTTCGACACGGTGGGCTGGGCCAGGCCGAGTTCGGCCGCGGCTTTGGCAAACGAGCCCGCTTCGGCGACCTTCGCGAAGATCGCCCACGCTTCCAAATCGGGCAAACGGTTCATGTCGTTTTCGGCATCGGTGCTGTTCCGTCATGCATCTTCCGTGCACGATGGGCCGAGCCTACAGTGCAGCCATCGCCGCGACAACGGCCTGCAGGGAGCCACACCATGATCGAAGTCCGTCCTTTTGCCAGCCTCGGCGGTGCCGACCACGGCTGGCTCGACGCCAAGCACCATTTCTCGTTCTCGGACTACCACGACCCGAAGCGCATGAACTGGGGCCCGCTGCGGGTCTGGAACGACGACGCGATCGCGCCGGGCACCGGCTTTCCGCCGCACGGCCATGCCGACATGGAAATCATCACCTACGTGCGCCAGGGTGCCATCACGCACCAGGACAGTCTCGGCAACAAGGGCCGCACCGAAGCCGGCGATGTGCAGGTGATGAGCGCCGGCACCGGCATCCGCCACTCCGAATCGAACCAGGAAACCGGCGTCACCACCTTGTTTCAGATCTGGATCATGCCGAGCAGCCGCGGATTGCCGCCGTCGTGGGGCGCCAAGCCGTTTCCGAAGGGCGAACGCGCCGACACCTTCTCGGCGCTCGCAAGCGGCTACGCCGAGGACACCGACGCCTTGCCGATCCGCGCCAAGGCACGCGTGCTCGGCGCTTCGCTCAAGGCCGGCGAGTCGACCGAATACCGGCTCGGCAAGGACCGGCTCGGCTACCTCGTGCCGGCCGTCGGCCGCATCCGTGTCGACGATGTGGCGGTGGGCGAGCGCGACGGTGTCGCGGTCAGCGACCTCGACGTGCTCCGCATCACGGCGCTGAGCGACACCGAACTGGTGCTCGTCGACTCGGAGCGTTGACCGGCCGGATCGTGGGTTGCGCCGGCTCGCCAACGAGGTCTGGCGCGATCGCGAGCGCCTGACGTACAGTCGGCCCGCCACGCCGGGTCGATCGGCGATCCGACCGCGCCTCCATGACGCCACACGCCGACGTGCACGCGATCACTCCGCCGGACAGCGCCGTCGCCTCCTCGCCTGGTTCGGGCGAAAACGGGGCCGGCGGCCGAGCCGGCAGATGGACGCGTCACGGCTGGCTGGTCCCGGTCAGCGAGATCGGTTTCATCGCGACCTTGTCGCTGATCGCGGCGCTGCTGCACAAGGCGTTGCCAGCCGGTCACGAGTTGCTGTCGTCGGCAGCGTCCACCTTCCTCGCCATCACCGCTTACTTCGCGGTGCGCCGTTTTCTGCGCCGGCGTCTCGCCGCCGAGCGCGAGATGAACTTCGACCAACTCCTGCTGCAACTGCAGCTCGCCGTGCGGCGCATCGAGGCCGAGCCGGCGCGCGCGCCGCAACTGCTGTCGACGATGCTGCGCGAGTGGGTCCGGCTGGCCGTGACCTTCGGCTCGCCGACGTTTCTTCCCCTGGTGGGTCACCGAACGGACACGCCCCGCGTTGCGCTGCCCGCGGCCGCCGATGCGGAAGCGGCGGTCGGCCGCATCGAGCGCTTCATGGCGCTGGACGTGGCGACCGAGCGCGGCCGGCTCGAGGAACGCGTGCGGCTGGCCCACGACCTGCACGACGACATCGGATCGCGCCTGCTGACGCTGATCTACAAGGCACAGACGCCGGAGCTCGAGCGCGACCTGCGCAAGACGCTCGACGACCTGAAGACGCTGACGCGCGGCCTCGCCGCACAGAACCACCGTCTCGCCGACGCCGCGGCCGAATGGCGGCGCGACGTGATGCAGCGCGCGGCCGCGGCCGAACTGGTGCTCGATTGGTCGTGTCGGCTGGACGACGATCCGGCCCTCACGGTGGTGCAATGGTCGGCGCTGACGCGCATCCTGCGCGAACTCGTCAGCAACGCGATCGCCCACGCCAACGCGCGCGCGCTGCAGGTGTGCATGGTGCTCGAGAGCGGTCGCCTGGAACTGATCGTCGCCGACGATGGACGCGGTGACGACCCGACGCTTTGGGCGCACGGACTCGGTCTCTCGAGCGTGCGCAAGCGTGTCGCCCAGCTCGGTGGCGACGTTGCCTGGCGGGTGCTGGAGCCGAACGGCATCATGTGCCGTGTGGAGGTGGCGCGGCTGTCGGCCGCGGTCTGAGCCGTTCAGCGGTGGCGCCGCGACGCGCGCCTCGCGTCGAGGCTGGCCGACCCACGTCCTCACAGGCATCATTCAGGTTTTGCCTGGGCTGACCGAAAAGCACCGATGGGCCCCTCGATCGTCCGCAATCGATGAACCATACACAGCGCATGCCGTCGACGTGCCCGTCGACCGACGATTTCCCCTTCCTCGCCCACGGTGGCGAGGTCGGCGCCCTGATGCGGGCCCACGACTGGGCCGCGACGCCGCTCGGCGATCCGTCCACCTGGCCGCAGTCGCTGCGCTCGATGCTGTCGGCCTGCCTCAACCTGCCGGTGCTCGCCACGATCCTCTGGGGTCCCGACCTGCGCATGTTCTACAACGACGGGTACATCCCGTCGCTCGCCGACCGTCATCCCGGCGCGCTCGGGCGACCGGTGGCCGAGGTGTGGGGCAGCGCATGGGACGTCGTCGCGCCGTCGTTTCGCAAGGTGATCGACGAGGGCATCGGCTTTTCGCAGCGCGACGTGGAGCTGCCGCTGGTGCGCCGGGGCGAACGCGTGACGACCCATTGGCACTTCAGCGCGACGCCGATCCGCGGCGAAGACGGCAGCATCGTCGGCTTGCTCAACCAGGGTTTCGAGATCACCGAGCAGGTGCTGGCCGAGCGCAAACGCGACGCTGCGGAACGCGAACTGATCGCGCTCAACGCCGTGCTCGCGCGGCAGGTCGACGAGCGCACGCAAGACCGTGACCGGCTCTGGCGCAACACGCAGGACATCCAGCTCGTCATCGACAACCAGGGCGTGATCCAGGCGGTCAACCCCGCCTTCACCTCGATACTCGGCTGGACCGCTGAAGAGGCGCAGGGGCGCGCCTTGTTCGACTTCGTGCTGCCGGAGGACGTGGCGCCCACCGTGGCGGCACTGGCGCACGCCCGAGCGGCCACCCTGCCCGTGTTCGAGAACCGATACCGGCACAGGGACGGCGGTCAGCAATGGATTTCGTGGGTCGCGACGCCGCACGAAGGCCTGATCTACGCGAGCGGCCGGCACATCACCGCCGAAAAGGCGCAAGCCGAAGCACTGCGGCTCTACGGCGACATCGTCGAGTCCGATTCGGCGCCCATCGTCGCCTTCGACACCGACTTTCGCGTCGTCGCCTTCAACCCGGCACACAACTCCGAGTTCTTCCGCATCAACGGCTACTACTCGAAGATCGGCGACGTGTTCCCGGACACCTTCCCCGCCGAACAGCAGCCGTTGATGCGCGCACTGATGACCCGCGCCCTGACCGGCGAATCGTTCTTCGTCGAGGAAGAATTCGGCCACGCCGAGCTGAACAAGCCGTACTGGGAGATCGCGTACAGCCCGCTGCGCGACCCCGACGGCCGCGTCATCGGCGCGTTCCACCATGCGCGCGACATCACCGTGCGGCTGCGGGCGCAGGCCGAGCTGGAGCAGGCGCGCGACGCGCTGCGCCAGTCGCAGAAGATGGAAGCGGTGGGCCAGCTCACCGGCGGCGTGGCGCACGACTTCAACAATCTGCTCGCCGGCATCTCCGGCAGCCTGGAACTGATCCGCGTGCGCATCGCGCAAGGTCGGTACGGCGAGTTGGAGCGCTATGTCAGCGTCGCCTATGGCGCGGCGCGGCGGGCGGCAGCGGTCACCCACCGGCTGCTCGCGTTTTCGCGCCGCCAGACGCTCGCACCGGTGCCGACCGACGTCCGCGGCCTGGTCGCCGGAATGGAGGACCTCGTGCGGCGCACGGTCGGGCCCGCGATCGCCGTGGAGGTGGTCGGCAAGCTCGGCGACTGGACGGCGCTCGTCGATCCGCCACAGCTCGAGAACGCGCTGCTCAACTTGTGCATCAACGCCCGCGACGCGATGCCCGCCGGCGGCTACATCCGCATCTGCACCGTCAACGTCGTGCTCGACGAACGGCAGGCGCGCGAGCGTGACCTGCCGCCCGGCGAATACGTGTCGCTGTCGGTCACCGACGCCGGCACGGGCATGACGCCCGACGTGATCGCCAAGGCCTTCGATCCGTTTTTCACCACCAAACCCATCGGCGAGGGCACCGGCCTCGGCCTGTCGATGATCTATGGCTTTGCCAAGCAGTCGGGCGGTCGGGTGCACATTGCGTCGGAGGTCGGCCACGGCACCACCGTGTCCATCGACCTGCCGCGCCACGCCGGCGCTCCGGATCTGCACGAGCCGGCGACCGGCGCCGATACGCCGGCGCCCGCTGCAGCGTCAGGCTGCTGCGTGATGGTGGTGGACGACGAACCCACCGTGCGCCTGCTGGTCGTCGACGTCATCGAGGAACTGGGTTACACCACCATCGAGGCCGGCGACAGCGTGGAAGGCCTCAAGCTCCTGCGATCGGACGCCCGCGTCGACCTGCTCGTCACCGACGTCGGTCTTCCCGGCGGCATGAACGGCCGGCAACTCGCCGACGCGGGGCGGTCGTTGCGCCACGGGTTGAAGGTGCTCTTCATCACCGGGTATGCCGAACACGCGGTCATGGGCAGCGGGCAGCTGGAAGACGGAATGCAGGTCATGACCAAGCCGTTCCTGCTCGACGCCATGGGCAAGAAGATCCAGGAGATGATCGGGGCGTAGTGCCTGTGGCGCCGGCGTGCGACGCTGGCTGAAGACGGCGGTCGTGGGAGCGCGATGCGTCGAGTGGCGGCGGCGGGACGATGGGTCCGCAGTGGCTTGTTTGCTGAACTCAATTCAACTCTGGAGATGTCGATGCAACCTCAACGACAGGCAGTCGGCTCGCTGCTGTACTCCGCCCTGATCGGGGCCGTCGCCAGCGCGAGATCGATGACGCCGATGGCCGCCCTCGCGACGGCGCGGCTCGCCGGTCGCCGCACGCCGGGCCGGCTCGCCTTGTTGGACCACCCGCTCTTGCGGTTCGGCGCCCTGGCCATGGGCGTCGGCGAATTATTTGGCGACAAGATGACGACCGCGCCCGACCGCACGGTCGCCCTCGGACTGACGGCGCGCGTGATGAGCGCCGGCATCGCGGGCGCGGCATTGGCGCCCGAGGGTCGCGAGCGGGCCGGTGCGGCGATCGCGGTGGCGACCGCCGTGCCGTTGGCCTACCTGACGCTGGCCGCCCGCAAGCAAGCCATGGCGCGCATCGGTCAGACGCGCAGCGGGCTGATCGAAGACGCGCTGATCGTTGCCGCCGGTGCGGCGGTCGTGGCGTGGGCGGTCACCTCGAAGCGTTGACGCCGCGCGCCCCGCTCAGCGGCCGGACAGGCCCTTGACCCGCTGGAACACCCATTCGGGCAGGTTGCGCACGATGAACATCACCACCCGCCAATAGCCCGGCACATAGGCGACCTCCACGCCGCGATCCACCACCTGCGCGATCCGGCGCGCCACGGGCTGCACCTCCGAGAACAGCGCGTTCTTCACGTGGTCGACCGTCATTGGCGTGTCGACCGGCCCGAGCTTGATCGTGTGGACGCACACGCCGTGCGGATGCAGACGGCTGCGCACGCCTTGCAGGTACACATTCAGCGCCGCCTTCGATGCGGCATAGGTGTAGTTGCGCGGTCGGCCGCGTTCGGCAGCCACGGTGGAGAGCACCACGAGGTGCCCTCCCCTCCCGGCACTCCCGGCACTCCCGC
>CAMQQG010000035.1:0-21244 GCA_947034895.1 Rhytidiadelphus loreus
AATCACGCCAATTCGGATTGTTCTGTTCAATCAATTTTAGTTTTTGCTCACGTTTATATTTCTTGAGTCGTTTTTCACGGTGAATCGCGGTTTCCATGGTTTCGTACCGTTCGTAGTAAACTAATAAAACTACACCATAATTATCGGTGAACCCTTCGACGAGATGTTCACGATGCTCGTAGATTCGCTTGGGAAGATCAGAAGTGACGCCGATATACAACGTACCGTTGCGCTTACTGGCAAGTATGTAAACCGCAATGTATTGATAGCGCGCCACGTTTTCCACACACTCCGTCATTTCCCGAATTTCGTTAACGAAATTATAGGGGAATCCAGGTGGAAAGATAAGTGAAAACCATGCATTTGGTCTCTGGATCGCCCTATAATTCGCGAGCGAATTCGAGCGATGACGGAGCCTAGGTTCGCGGCCGGAGTTCCACGCCGAAACGTGTATTGATGATAGCAATAATGGATGAATGCACTGCCTGCGCATCCTGCGTCGCATCGATAGTTCGGATGCGCTCGGGATGATCCTTTGCCAGTTTCAGGAAACCGGCGCGCAAGGTTTCATGGAAATCGAGGGCCATCTGCTCGAAACGGGATTCCGCGACATTGCCGCGTGCATCGGCACGGGCGAGACCGATGCCGGGTGGTAAATCGAGCAGCAATGTCAGATCCGGTGCGGTATTGGCGAAGAGCTGGCGGTAAAGCTGGTCGAGCCACTCCCCGCCTACCTTTTTGGCAACACCTTGGTAGATAGAGGTCGAATCATGAAAGCGGTCACAGAGCACCCATTCACCCTTGGCCAGCGCGGGTTTGATCTTGGTTTCGAGATGGTCGAACCGCGCAGCCATAAAAAGGAGCGACTCGGTGGTCGGATGCCATTGATCGACGGTGCCGGTGACGACCAGCCCGCGAATCGCTTCGCCGCCCGGGGAGCCGCCCGGTTCACGGGTGGTGATATGGGCAATACCCGCCGCCGCAAATGCGTGCGCGAGGAGCTTGATCTGCGTGGACTTACCGGCCCCCTCGCCACCCTCGAGCGTGATGAACCGGGGTTTTAGAGTGCCAGTCATGCAACGAACTCCGTCATTTCATATTACATGCCCAATGCACGGGAAATACGACCCAAGAAAGAAAGCTTCGCGACATCCGCACTCGCAACCAGCGGCAGATCCTTGGTGCTGCCATCGGCGAAGGTGAGTGTCAGTTTGCCGACTTCATCACCCTTTTTTACCGGTGCGATCAGCGGGCTTTTGTAGGTAGCGCTGGCCTTGATGGCGTCTTTCTTCGCTTTCGGTATCGTCGCTTTCACGTCTGCGGCGATGGTGAGCGGAATTTCCTTCTGTGCTCCCATAAAGACTTTCGCGGCGGCGATGGTTTGACCGGCTTTGAACAACGTTGCGTCATCGAAATTGAGGAAGCCCCATTTCAGCAGGCGTTCCCCTTCCGAAGCGCGGTCTTGCGTCGAATCGAGCCCGTTCACGACCAGGACCAGACGCCGGCCCGTTGCCGGGTCCTTCGCGGAGAGGGTAATGCCATAGCCGGCAGCATCCGTGTGACCGGTCTTGATGCCATCCACATGCATCGACGGATTATTCAGCAGCAGGTTGCGGTTGAACTGGCGAATGCCGTGGAAGGTGAATTCTCGCTCGCTCAGGTAATGGTAATATTGTGGGAAATCGCGGATCAGCGCCGCACCCAGCAGGGCAAGATCATGCGGAGTGGTCGTGTGCGCGGCATTCGGCCAGCCGGTCGAATCGGTGAAGTTGGTATTCATCATCCCAAGTTCACGGGCTTTGTCATTCATCAGTTTGGCGAAGGCTTCTTCGGAACCTGCGATGCCTTCGGCCGTGACGACACAGGCATCGTTACCGGATTGGATGGCGATGCCGCGGATCAGATCCTCGAGCGAGACCTGGCTGTTGATGGGCAGGAACATCGAGCTGCCTTTGTTGTTCCAGCTCACCCAGGTTTTTTCACCCACCGTAAATTCGCTGGTGAGCGAGAGCGTGCCTTTTTTCAAGCCATCGAACACCAGATAGAGCGTCATCATCTTGGTCATCGAGGACGGGTACATTTTAAGGTCCGCCGCTTTTTCGGCGAGGACGGTGCCCGTATCGAAATCCATCAGATAGACATGGCTTGCCGGGGTCGTCAGCGCGCTGCCATCGGCGGTTTTAAACGGCTGTGCCGCCGCATTGGTGCGCAAGGTGAGGTCAAGGCCTGCTTCGGAGCCTTCATCGTCATTGGATTTTGCCACCGGTGAAGCTTCCGCATTGGCCGCAACCGGTGCCGGTTTTGCCTGGACCACTGCGCCGAACGCGCCAGCGGCGATGATCATTCCTACGGCCAACCATGACCAACGTTTCAACATATGCGACTCCTGGTTTTTGTTGTTTTAATCTTTCACGATATGGGCATCCGCCCCGGCGGCATTGAGTTTGTCACGCATCGCCATGCTGGCATCGGATGTTGTGTAAGGCCCGACGCGGACATGAAAAAGCGTCTGCCCGGCGGCGTTGGGCATCGGCACGACCTGCAGATCGGCGATATCCTTGTATTTAGTGCGCAGGCGCTCCGCATTGCCCTGATTCGAGAAGGCGCCGAGCTGGACATACGTGCTGACCGCTGGCCCGCTAGGTGCAGAGGATGCGGCCGTTTTCGCTGGCAAGGACGCGGGCATGGAGGATGCGGTTTCGACCGTGCGTGCCGGGGCGGCATCGTTGGATTCGACCTGCGCGAAGGGTGAAGTGTCCTGATCGGTCGGCGGTGGCGAGGCAGGTGCACGGTTCGCGGCGATGGCCTGCCTGAAAGGTGCGTTGCCTGCCGCAGGCTTCGGGGCGGCGAGGTCGTTCGAGACCACATCCGATACGGGAACGGCGTTCATGGTTTCCGTGGGTGGCGTTTTCAGTGCTTCGATCGCGGCTTCCGGGGTCGGTTCCGCCGCATTGGCGGAGGACGCGCTGAAATGATCCCAGAAGCTGCCCGCATGCGCACTGGCCGCGGGTGCAGCGCTGTTCGCCCGCATATCTACCTGCGCATAGTGCGCGGATGCATCGCCGCCATAGCCGATCACTTCGCTGGCCAGGTCGATGGATTTGGGGTCGCGCCCCTGACTCAACAGGTCGGCAAAACGCTGCGATTCCTTCGGCAAATATTCGATGCGCACTTTGCCCACACCGGCGCGCAGCAGGCCGATCTTATCCGCTGCGGCATGGCTGAGATCGAGAATGCGGCTATGGGCGAAAGGCCCGCGATCATTGATGCGCACATAGGCCGATTTGCCGGTGCTGAGCATAGTCACGCGCACGATGGAGGGCAGCGGCAAGGTGCGATGCGCGCCGGTCAGCTCGCTGGAATCGAACACTTCGCCATTGGCGGTTTTGCCGCCATGAAAGCCCGGGCCGTACCAGCTGGCCATCCCCTCTTCCACATAATCCGGTTGATTGTGGGGGACGTATTCATCGCCATCCACACTGTAGGACTGGCCGAGCTTTACATAGGGCGAGGTTTTTTTGCCATTCACGAAACCGGGGACGCCTTCGGTCGATTCCTCATGGCCGGAATAGACGGGGCGATGCGAATCGGTACAGGCGCCTAACAGCGCCAGTGCAGCGACGAACAGATAGCGTGGGAATTTCATTCGGCATCTCCGATAGCATCGGCGAGCGTGCCGACGGCGACCGCAAAGTAACGGGAACGGTTCCAATTCAGAAGCGCTTTGAAGTTTTCACTCACAAGATAAGCATCGCCATCGCTGCCGACAGTGATCGCGTAGAATTGCTCTTCATTCTTCGGCTTCGCGCCGCTGGTGAAGCTTACGCCATGCTTGGTCCAGTAATGGCCGCTGCGGGGGCTATCGAGGCCGTCATCCGGGAAATCATCGGTAGAGGCCGCAGGCCCGCCCCATTGCTCAGTGGGTTTCCAGCCGAGATTATGCAGGTAATTGGCGACCGAGGCGAACACATCCTCCGGCGTTTTCCAGATGTCACGTTTGCCATCCGCGTTGCCATCGGCAGCATAGGTCTGATAGGTCGAGGGCATGAACTGACAGCCGCCCATCGCCCCGGCCCAGGAGCCGGTGAGTTCTTCGGGTAGGATGCCTTCGGCCTCGATGATATTCAGCGCGCTGATGAGCTCCTTGCTGAAGAATTCGGCGCGGCGGCCTTCATAAGCAAGCGTTGCCAGCGAGCGCACCACCGAGAAATTGCCGGGATGCTGGCCATAATCCGATTCGATGCCCCAGAGCGCGACGATGTAGTTCGGCTGCACCCCGTATCTCTGGCTGATTTTTTTCAGCGGCACGGCATAGTCCGCCATCAGTTCGCGACCCTTTTTAATGCGGCGCGCGTTGATGGTATTATGGAGGTATTGCTCAAGCGTGATCTTGTTTTCCGGCTGTTTCTGGTCGAGCTGGATGACGGAATCATCGGGCTCCAATCCACTCAGCGCCGCATCGACCACCGGCTGCGATACGCCCGCTTTTAGGGCCTCGTCCTTGAAATTCGCGACCCATTTGGCGAAGTCCACATCCTGCGCATAGGCATTCGCGCCGCCGAGTAGAACGACGAAAACGCTGAGGAATGCGAGGCATAAGCGCTGCATGTGCTACCTGAAAATGGACCGGAGGAAGTTATGACTTCTCGGCAACGGCACGGCAAGCACTAAGGGGTTTATCGTGTGTCTTGTGTGTTTTCCATCGTCATCTGAATTGCTTACTGTTAGAAATCCTTGTGGAAAACATGAGCAGCAACCTCGCAGCTGAGCGCTATCTGGGCCCTGACGCCGTCACGCGCCTTGAGCAAGCATGCGTGCGGCATCTTCCGGGGCAAACCCTGCTGGTGATCTGCGACGACACGACATGGGAAGCTGCGGGCGCTGCGGTACAGACACAGCTTGGCGCGTATGCTATTACGGTTCATTCCCTCGGCAAGCGCGTGCGGGCGCAACTGCCATTGGTAGAGGAATTGGCTGCGCAGGCCACCGCCTTCGATGGATTGATCGCGGTCGGTTCCGGCACCGTCAATGACCTCACGAAATACGCGGCGGCATTAATTAAAAAACCCTACGGCGTTGTCGCCACGGCCTGCTCGATGAACGGCTACAGCTCCGCGAATGCGAGCCTGATGGATGCGGATGCGAAGAAATCCTTTGCCGCGAAACCGCCCGCCTTCGTCATCGGCGACTGGACGATCCTCAGCAATGCCCCCATCCGCCTCACCCGTGCTGGCTTAGGCGATACGCTCTGCCGCACGACGGTCGAAGCGGATATGCTGCTCAGCCACCATCTGTTCGGAACGCCCTACCCGCGCGAATTATTCGATATTTTACGAGGACACGAGGCACATTTGCTGCCCGGCATCATCAACCAGCGTGAGCGCGACGGGAATTTTATCGCCAGCCTGATGGAAGCGTTGCTCGATGCCGGCGATGCGATGACAGCGTTTGGCTCGAGCGCTGTCGCCAGCCAGGGCGAGCACATGATCGCCCACACGCTAGAACTGAAATACGGCAGCGAATTGCGCGAAGTCCTGCATGGTGAACTGATCGCGCTGGCGACCGTGACCATGAGCCGTATCCAGCAGCGGGCACTGCTCAGCACACCCGCGATCAAGCCGATGGTGGTGAGCGAGGAGCAATTCATCCGCAATTTCGGCCAGCTTCATGCAGCGGAGCTGGCGGCGGTTTTCAGCAAAAAGAACGTTACCCAGGAACAGGCGACGGCCCTCAATATCCGCCTCGCGCACGAATGGCCAACGATCTGCGCGGCGCTGCTTGAGATCATGCTGCCCACCAACACCATCGAGCGTGCGCTGATCCATAGCGGCTGCCATGTGACGCCCGAGCAGCTTGGGCTCGTTGAGGAGCGCTACCGCTTTGCCACATCGTATGCGTATCTCACGCGGGAGCGTTTTACCTTTCTCGATATCGCGGCGATGAACATGCAACGGCTTCGCTAGGGGTATTCACAGGATTCAAGGCCTTGAGGGCGTTGCAATGTTAAATCCGTTGCATTTGGTTGCATTTGGTACATGTAGTAAGGCTGATTTTTTACGATAGCATTGGGATAGCTCACCGGGCAGTGGCTTTGTTTTTAGATGGATACTGAAATGAATTCAGCATGACGGAGTTTGAGGACCGCCTTCACCTATGCGTCATTCCCGCGTAGGCGGGGATCGCGGGTAAAGTGCACCCAACCATTCCTATTGCCACTGACCACCGATTCCCGCCTGCGCGGGAATGACGTGCGTGGAAATAGCCCTGCCTATGCGTCACCCTGGTGAACCATGCCCTGGCGAATGCCGGGGTCGTTTCAAGGTCCATCGTCAACGACTACTACCCGCGCCCGCGATAGGGCTGCACACCTTGGTCCGGCAGCCAGAGGCCTTTGGGCGCCTCACCCGTCTGGTAGAAAATATCGATCGGCAGGCCGCCGCGCGGGTACCAGTAGCCGCCGATACGCAGCCAAGTCGGTTCGATCGCTTCCATGATACGCTTGGCGATGACGATGGAGCAATCCTCGTGGAAGGCGCCGTGGTTGCGGAAAGAATGCAGGAAGAGTTTCAGCGATTTGCTCTCGACGATCCACGCTCGCGGCACGTAATCGATGACGAAATGCGCGAAATCCGGCTGGCCGGTCTTGGGGCAGAGCGAGGTGAATTCCGGCGCGGTAAAGCGGATGAGGTAATCCAGCCCCGCATGCGGGTTCTCGACGCGCTCCAGCACCGCCTCCTCCGGCGATTGCGGCAGCGCGGTCTGTTCCCCCAGTTGTTTCAATGCATCGGCGTAGGTGCTCATAGGCGCTGTTTAGCGGCGGCTCGATGCCACGTCAACTACTGTAGGCGCGCCAACGTTGCCTATGCGTCATTGCGAGCAAAGCGCGGCAATCCAGTTCTTCACGAAACGTAAATTCAAGCGCTGGATTGCTTCGTCGCGATGCTCCACGCAATGACGCATAGGTGATACTAGCGCTTCATTATAACCCCGGATCGCTCATCCCGTTCTCCGCAAAGCCCTTGCCGCGCAAGCTGCAGCTATCGCAATGGCCGCAGCCTTTACCGTCGGGTTTGGGGTCGTAGCAGCTGATGGTCATCGCATAATCCACCCCGAGGCGCAGGCCTTCTTTGATAATTTCGCCCTTGGTCATGGCAATGATCGGCGTATGAATTTTAATGTGCTCTTTCGCCTCGACCCCATAGGCTGTTGCCAGGTTGGCTGTACGTTCATATGATTCAATAAATTCGGGACGGCAATCCGGGTAGCCAGAGTAATCCAGCGCATTGACGCCGATGAAGATATGGTAGGCCTTCAGCACTTCCGCCCAGGCCAGCGCGAAGCTCAGGAAGATGGTATTACGGGCGGGGACGTAGGTGATGGGTATACCTGTGGACATCTCATCCGAGGTGCGGTCCTTCGGCACGTTGATATCCGCTGTGAGCGCCGAGCCGCCGAACAGGCGCAGATCGATATCCGCAATTTTATACTCGCGCGCGCCGAGCGCTTTGGCGACACGGTTAGCGGCCTCAAGTTCAATCGCATGGCGCTGGCCGTAGCGGAAACTTAAGCAGTAGACCTCGAAGTCCTGCTCTTTTGCCATGGCGAGCGTGGTCGCGGAATCGAGCCCGCCGGAGAGGAGTAAGACTGCTTTTTTGGTCATAAACACATCGCTATTTTTATAATAGAACACCCATAGCCAAACCCCCACTCCATGTCACCCCGTGTTTATCACGGGGTCTATCTTCGTCCGGTCGCTCACCCCAGATGGACCCCGGCATTTGCTGGGGTGACGCACTGTTATACTAGGCAATGCCTAGCATTTTGTGGGTTTGGAGCGACAGGCGATAGCCGTGGGCGAGTGCCAGTTCGAGGGCGTATTGCACATTGGCGGCGTTGCGGGCGGGGTCGTATTCATCCATCGGCTGCACGTAAACGGGGATGGTGCGTGCCGATTGGCCGACTTCGCCGATGGTGTGGTAGTCGCCTTCGGCCGCGGAGACGATGAATTTCAGCGCATTCACGCGCGCCAGCAGATCTGGGCGCAGCGGATGGTAGTGCCCATCCGAAATTTTCGGGGAACAGACGATATCGACCGCATCCGGCAATGGGCGCCAGAGGGTGCCGTTGGTTTCGATCTGCACGCGCAGGCCGGCGGCGAGCAAGCGCTCGCAGAGCGGCGCGATGTTCTGGCGCAGCGGTTCGCCGCCGGTGATGACGACGAGATCACGCAGAAAGCGTGGCGCTAGAAAGCCCTCTCCCTTAGGGAGAGGGTTGGGTGAGGGCTGAGCATGCGCTTTTATTGGAGGTTTTGCAGTAATTATCGCAAGAGCATCACTCGAACTACAAGCGCGTGAAATGCCCTCACCTAACCTCTCCCTATGGGAGAGGGATACAGCGTTTGATGAGGCACCTATGGCCAATTCGGTGATGCGCGCTACTATTTCATCCAACTGCAGGGTTTGGAACTGCTCGAACTCCGTATCGCAAAAATCGCAGGCGAGGTTGCAGCCGCCGAGGCGCACGAAAATGCTCGGCTGGCCGACGAACGGCCCCTCGCCCTGCAGCGTTGGGAAAATCTCGACGACGCGGAGTGTGCTGCCATCGCTTAGTTCCGGGGGGCGTTTGGGATTTTTACCGAACATAATAGGGGGATCTAGGGGCTAGGTGTTAGAGGCTAGTAAGGGTTGGTTGCGTAACACAAGCCGCGCGGCTATACAAATACTCCCTAGCCACTAACCCTAGCCCTAGATTCTCCCTTATGCCCAAGCCATCGACGCCCGAATCCATCGAAAAACACCGCGCATCCGGGCTTGAGACCAAGCTGGTGCATGGCGGGTCCTTACGCTCGCAATATGGCGAGGTATCGGAGGCGATCTTTCTTAATTCCGGCTTCTGTTACGACGATGCGGAAACGGCGGAGAAGCGTTTCAACGGCGAGGAGCCGGGGTTTGTGTATTCGCGCTACCGCAACCCGACGCTCGCGATGCTGGAAGATCGCCTCGCGCTGCTCGAGGATGCGGAAAGCTGCATCGCGGTGGCAAGCGGCATGGCGGCCGTGTTCGCGAGCCTGATGGGCATATTGAAAGCCGGCGACCGCGTACTCGCCAACCGAGTGCTATTCGGCTCCTGCCATTATATCATTAATGAAATCCTCCCGCGCTTTGGTATCACTACCGAACTGGTGGATGGGGATGATCTCAAGGCGTGGGAGAAAGCGCTCAGCACGCCCGCGCAGGCGGTGTTCATTGAATCCCCCGCCAACCCGACATTGCAGCTGACCGACATTGCCGCCGTGTGCAAACTGGCGAAAAGCGCCGGCGCGACGGTGATCGTCGATAATATTTTTGCCACGCCGATCTTCCAAAAACCGCTCTCACTCGGCGCGGATATGGTCGTTTATTCCACCACCAAGTATTTCGATGGGCAGGGCCGCACCCTCGGTGGCGCGATCCTTGGAGCCAAGGAATTGCTAGAGGAAAAGATCCTGCCCTTCCACCGCCATACCGGCCCGGCGCTGAGCCCGTTCAATGCCTGGGTGGCGTTGAAAGGCCTTGAGACCCTGCCGATGCGGATGGAGCGCCATGCAAGCAATGCCCTGGCGGTAGCGGAACTAATGGAAAAGCACAACGCCATCGAGGTGGTATATTATCCCGGCCTCAAAAGCTTCCCGCAATATGAGCTGGCGAAAAAGCAGATGCCCGGTGGCGCGGGTGGCTTGGTCGCCTTCACCCTGAAGGGCGGCAAAGCGGCGGCCTTCACCTTCCTCAATGCGCTCAGCATCATCGCCATCAGCAATAACCTCGGCGATGCAAAAAGCCTCGCCACCCACCCGGCGACGACGACGCATAGCAATATGACACCCGAGGCGCGCGCGGCTATCGGCATTACGGATGGGACGCTGCGGCTTTCTGTCGGCCTCGAATCCATCGCCGACCTGCTGAAGGATGTGGCGAACGCACTGGATGCGGCGGCGTGATGCGCATGGTGCCACAGACGCGTCACTCCACCCCTCGCGGGGAGGTTAGGATGGGGGCTGAGCGTGGCACCTTTGCCCCCAATGCCCCCACCCTAACCCTCCCCCTAGTGGGGAGGGGACGCGTACGTGTCCCCTTTGTTATCTTACTGCTTCTGTCGTGTGGGTTAGGCGCTATTTCTGCCAGCGCAGTCGAGCCGATGCCACTTGCTGCCCACATCACGACCGCGAATAAAACCATCGACCTCAGCCTGCAACTGGCCGCTACCGACGCAGACCGGGAGCATGGGCTGATGAACCGCAAAACGCTCAAACCCTATGACGGCATGGCGTTCTTCTTCCCCGAAACCCGCCGCGAAAAATTCTGGATGAAGAACACCCTCATCCCCCTCGACATCCTGTTTGTGGATGAAGCAGGCAGTATTGTTTACATCGTCACCGGCAAACCGTTATCTGAAGAGCCCGTGGGGCCGGATGGCCCGGTCGCGACGGTGATCGAACTGGCGGGCGGCCGCGCAGCAACAAACAGCATCGCCGTGGGAGACAGGGTAACGTATGATATCGACTCTCGCCCAAGCGCTCTGGCGCATTAGTGGTTTCGCAGTGCTTGCGGCCCTACCGCTGCTGGCGAATGCGCAAAGCTCGCTGATCTTCGAACGCACCCAGATCCACATCGAATCCCCCGCGCCGGATGAGAAAATCAAGAACCCGAAACCGCCGCATGCGCCCCTGGTCTATGATATCGAATCGCGTAAACAGGATGCGCTGAAGCTGGAATATATCCATACGCTCAACAACCTTACCGAGGATACAGGGGTGATGATTTCGCTCGATGGTCCGTCGCTGTTGCCTGTCCCGCCCTTCAAGGATTATACGCCGGTGGATATCGTGTTCATCGCCGAGGATGGTACGGTGGTGCAGATCACCCCGAACGTGAAGCTTGGTGAATTGACGCAGACCGTGGAGGCAAAAACACCGGTGAAGTCGCTGCTGTTCCTGAAGGCCGGGCAAGCGGCGGCGCGCGGCATGCACCCGCGCGACATGGTGTTGGGCATCATGTTCACGCAAAGCCCGCCAACGCAGGACTGAGATGGAAGCATCCCTGCAGCAACGCATCGACCTGCCGACGCTTTCGATTCATCACGGTGGCGACACGCAGGTCATCGGTGAATTGCTGCAGTTATTCCTGCATGCGAATGGGGAAGCGCTGAAACAGATGCAAGCGGCGGAACAGGAGGTGAATGTCATCGCCTGGTTGCAACTGGCGCACCAGATCAAAGGGGCGGCGAGTTATATCGGCGCGAAACGGCTGGTGGAGCTATGCCTGGAGGCGGAACATATCACGAAGCTGCCGGATGAACATTCAAGCGCCGTGCTTTACCACATGAATAAGGAAATGGCGCATCTGCACGCGACCATTGCGACCTATCTGGCCAAACGTTAGGTGGGCAGCGCTTCGATGACGACGAAGGCCTGTGCCATCGGATACTCATCGACCAGGCTGATATGGATGATGGCGGTATGGCCCGCAGGCGTGAGATGCTCGAGCGCCGCCAGTGCACCGCTGCTGAGTTGGATGGTAGGTTTGCCGCTGGGCAGATTCACCACCGAAATATCGCGCCAATAGATGCCCCCACCCGAACCGACGCCGGTGCCGAGCGCCTTGCCAAAGGCCTCTTTGGCCGCAAAGCGTTTGGCGTAGGTACTGGCCGTTCCATTGCGGTTGCCGCCCTCGGCGCGACGGCGCGCTTTAGTTTTTTCGCTTGCCGTGAACACACGGTTCTCGAACGCCTCACCGAACCGCGCGAGGGATTTTTCGATGCGACGGATATCGCAGATATCGGAACCGATGCCGAGGATCATGCGCGCCTCTCATCCATCAACCGGTGCATTTGGCGGATGGCAGGCTCAAGCCCCATCATCACCGCCTCACCAATAAGGAAATGACCGATATTGAGTTCGACCAGTTCAGGAATCGCCGCGATGGGGCCTACATTGGCGAAGGTGAGGCCATGCCCGGCATGCACTTCGAGGCCCAAGGAATGCGCCAGTTTCGCCGCTTCCTGCAAATGGCCCAACTCGTCGCGTCCTTCGGCGTACGCACCGGTATGCAACTCGACGATATCCGCGCCGATGCGCGCAGCAGCTTCCACCTGCGCAGCGACGGGATCGATGAACAACGAACTGCGGATGCCTGCCGCCTTCAGCTTCGCGCCAAATTCGCTGAGGTAGGCTTCCTGGCCCACCACATCCAGCCCGCCTTCGGTGGTGCGCTCCTCGCGCTTTTCCGGCACGAGGCAGCAGGCATTGGGCTGGATGGCAAGGGCGATGGTGAGCATGTCCCTCGTCGCCGCCATCTCGAAATTCAGCGGGAGTGGAACTTCATCCTTGAGGCGCCGCATATCCGCATCGCGAATATGCCGCCGGTCCTCGCGTAGGTGCGCCGTGATCCCATCCGCCCCCGCTTCCATTGCGAGCAGCGCTGCGCTCACCGGATCGGGATGCGCCCCACCGCGTGCATTGCGCAGTGTTGCGACATGGTCGATATTCACACCGAGTCGGAGTTTGTTCGTCATGCGCCTTGCTTACAGCGCTTCCACCAACGCACCAATAAAAAAGGCGGCCCGAAGACCGCCTTTTTTGGATGGGATAAAAATTTTTAGCGTGCAGCAGCCTGTTCTTGTGTCGCGGCACGATCAGCAACCACTTGGTCGGCATGCTTGCTGCCAAACATATTTTTTACTGCAATACCACCGCTGACAAGAGCTACGCCCGCAACAGTACCTGCAAGACCTTTGCTGCCGCCGCTCATGTGGCCGATAGCATCTGTAACTTTTGCCACACTTTTATATTCCTTAGCCCCACGCACAGTTTTCACTACATCTGTTTCAACGGTTTTGCCGGTTTTCTTGAGCCAGCTGCTTTCTTTGGCGGTTTTCAGTTCGTCCGCCGTAAAGGTATGTGCAGAGGTTTTGCCTTCCATGATCTTGGCAGCGTTACCATCGAGTTTTTTAACATCGGTAATAGTAGCGATTTTGCCATCAGCCTGGGTGACCGTAATGGTATGGGTCGTTGCATCGCCAACTTTGACAGGGTCGATTTTGATCTCTGTCACACCTTTAGCGATGTCGTCATTCTGCAGGATACGTGAATTGATGAGCTGATCTTTATGAAGCGCTGCCTTATCGATCTTGGCGGCTGCATCGATAATCGGTTGCGGAGCTGCCTTGACGTCTTTGGCAAGCCCTTGCGGATTCAACGCTGCGGCAGCGAGACTATTCGCACTCTTTTTGTAAAGGTGTCCCGCATAGGCTCCCGTACCTGCTGCGACAAGACCCGGTACAACAACCGAACCGCCCTTGGTTTCCGTCTGATCTTGTTCGCTCATGGTGTGCTCCTTAACGTGAAGTAGTGATTTCCATGCTTCAGTTATAAGCGATTACGCCGTCGCGTAGTGTGAAGATTGTGTGACAATGGAAATAGTGCCTAGTGCCTAGGGTATAGGAAGTGGGGTTTGAAGGAACGATGATATGGACATACACCTATACCCTAGGCACTATTCCCTAGCCCTCATCACACCCGCTCGACGCTCTGCACCACGCTTTTGGCCCTTAGGCTCGCGATGATGTTATTGAGGTGGCGGGCATTCTTCACTTCCACGTCGATCAGCAGGTCGAAGAAATCGCTGCTGCGGTTGGTGATCTTGAGGTTGCTGATATTGCCTTCATCCTTGGCGATAACGTTCGCCACACTGGCCAGCGCCGCTGTTTCATGGCTCAGGGATACGCGCAGGCGGCCGATGAAGAGCTCGTCCTGCCCGCTGCTGTCCCACGCCACGTCGATCCATTTTTCCGGTGAATCCGCAAAGTTTTCCAGTGTATCGCAATCCATCGTGTGAATGGTAATGCCCTTGCCGGTAGCGACGATGCCGACGATCTTGTCGCCGGGGATGGGGTGGCAGCAGCCCGCGTAATGGATGGCCATGCCGGGCACGAGGCCCTTGATCGGCATCGGCACGGATTTCTTCGATTTCTTCTTGATATTGGCGATATCGAACGGGTTTTTGACGCCATGCGATTCGGATTTTTTAGTGTGGAACACCGCGTCATAGATCTGGTTGCGGTTGATGATGCCCTCGCCCACTTCGGCGTAAAGGTCGTCGGCTTCCTTTTTCTTGAATACGGCGAGCGCGGGCTCGAGCATCTTCTCGGTGACGTCGTGCCCTTCCTGCTTGAAGGTTTTGGCGAGGATGGCCTTGCCGAGGGTAACATATTCCTCGCGCTGCTGGTCGCGGATGTAACGACGGATCTCGCTCTTGGCCTTGCCGGTGACGACGAAACGCTCCCAGCTTGGGCTTGGCGTTTGCGTTTTGGCGGTAATGATATCGACCTGGTCGCCGTTTTTCAGCGTATGCTTAAGCGGAACGATGCGGCCGTTGATCTTGGCGCCGACACAGGTGAAACCGACGCCCGAATGCACGGCGAACGCGAAATCGACCGGAGTGCTGCCGCGCGGCAGGGCAATGATATCGCCCTTCGGCGTGAAGCAGAAGACCTGGTCGTGGTACATTTCGAGTTTGGTATTTTCGAGGAATTCTTCGGCGCCTTCGGATTGCTCCATGATCTCGAGCAGTTCGCGCACCCAGCGGTATTGCTTGCCCTCGGTCTTGGCTTTTTCCTCGCCTTGCTTATAGCCCCAATGGGCGGCGATTCCGTATTCGGCGATCTCGTGCATGTCCTCGGTGCGGATCTGCACCTCGATGCGCTGCTGCTGCGGGCCGATAACGGCGGTGTGAATGGATTGGTAGCCGTTGGCCTTGGGCGTCGAGAGGTAATCTTTGAATTGGCCGGGAATCGTATGGTATTTCTCGTGGATGAGGCCGAGGATATGGTAGCAATCCGGCACGGTTTTGGCGAGGACACGGAAGCCGACGATGTCCGAGAGTTGCTCGAAGGTGACGCCCTTCGATTCCATTTTTTTCCAGATGGAATAGGGTTTTTTCTCACGGCCGTAGATTTTGACATCCTTCAAGCCGCCCGACGCTGCCAGCTCATGCAAAATTTCTTCGACGCGCTGGACCTGCGTTTTGCCTTGCTTGCGCAGGAACTCAAGGCGCTTGATGATGGATTCGCGTGCCTCCGGGAACAGTTCCTTGAAGGCGAGATCCTGCAGTTCCTCTTTCATGCGGCGCATGCCGATGCGCTCGGCGAGTGCGGCGTAAATCTCAAGCGTTTCGCGGGCGATGCGCTGGCGTTTCTCGGGCTTGGGGATGTAGTGCAGCGTCTCCATGTTGTGGAGACGGTCGGCGAGTTTTACCATCAGCACCCGCAAATCCTGCGCCATGGCGAGCACCAATTTACGGAAATTCTCCGCCTGTTTGCTGGATTCGGACTTGATCTCAAGGCGGTTCAGCTTAGTCACGCCGTCCACCAGCCCGCGAATTTCGACGCCGAACAATTGCTCGATCTCATCGAGCGTGGCGTCCGTATCCTCCACCGTATCATGCAGCAGCGCGGTGATGATCGAGGCCGTATCGAGCCGGTATTGGGTGAGTTTATAGGCGACTTCCACCGGGTGGGAGAAATACGGATCGCCGCTGGCGCGTTTCTGCGCGCCGTGTTTCTGCATGGCATAGACATAGGCGCGGTTGAGCGCGTCCTCATCGGCATCCGGGTCATAGGCCCGGATTTTATCGACTAATTCCATCTGGCGTATCATAGACTTACTATACGGTGCGCTGCGGCAAAAGCCAAGTTTACACCTAGAATAAAACAAATATCAGCTATTTAGGCACTCCATGTGCCACGAAACCCGTCATTCCCGCGTAGGCGGGAATCGTGAGCAAGTGAACGAATCATCAGAGTTAGCGGGTGTGGCCAGAGATTCCCGCCTACGCGGGAATGACGGACTCAAACAACCTAGTCTTCGACTTCGATGTTCTCTTCCACGAAGCTCATGCCCTGACCGGCGGCTTCGGTGAATTGCTGCTGCTCAGCCTGGAAGCCGTCTTCGATATCGCCACGGTTATTGATCGTGTAGCTCGAATGCGTATCTTCTTCGATCGTATCCGAGGGATCGAAGCCCGATTTTTTCTGGAAGTTGGCGATGATCTCTTCATGCACCAGTTTGGCATCAATGGTTTTGTCGGCGATTTCGCGTAAGGACACAACCGCGTCCTTGTCGTTATCACGGTCGATCGTCAGCGGCATGCCCGAGCTGATCTGCTTGGCGCGCTGCGCGGCCGTGACGACAAGTTCAAAGCGGTTCGGGATGATTTGGATGCAATCTTCAACGGTAACGCGAGCCATGGGTACTCCAGCTAGGGTAAATGATCAGGATGGGGGCTTTTAGGGGAATTACTTGCCTTTTGCAAGGAAAACTCTTACATGCTTGCAGCATATGGCCGACCTGCTTAACAAACCGCATTCACCCGACAAAAAGCTCCCTAAGCCCGATTGGATCCGCGTGAAAGCGCCGCAATCGCAGGGGTTCATGGATACGCGCGACCTGATGCGCAAGAACAAGCTGAACACGGTGTGCGAGGAAGCCGCCTGCCCCAATATCGGCGAATGCTGGAGCAAGGGCCACGCGACCGTGATGATCCTCGGCGACGTCTGCACCCGCGCCTGCGCGTTTTGCAATATCGCCACCGGCCAGCCCGATACGCTCGATCCGCATGAGCCGAAAAACCTTGCCGAGGCGGTGGGTAAACTGGGCTTGAAGCATGTGGTGATTACCAGCGTGGACCGCGACGACCTTGCGGATGGCGGTGCGGCGCATTTCGCGCAATGCATCGAATATATCCGCACGACAGCGCCCGATACCACGGTTGAGATCCTCACGCCGGACTTCCTACGCAAGGAGCATGCGATTCCCGTGATTGCCAGCGCGCGGCCGGATGTGTTCAACCATAATATCGAGACCGTGCCGAGCCTCTACCAGCGCATCCGCCCCGGCGCACGCTACTTCAATTCGCTGCATTTGCTCAAGACGGTGAAAAAGCTGGAACCGAGCGTGTTCACCAAATCCGGCATCATGGTCGGCCTTGGCGAGACGACGGAGGAAGTGCTGCAGGTGATGGATGATCTGCGCTCGGCGGAGGTCGATTTCATGACCATCGGCCAGTATCTGCAGCCGACTCCGGCCCATGCGCCGGTCGATCGCTTCGTGACGCCGGATGAGTTCCGCTACCTCGAACGTGTGGCGTACACCAAAGGCTTCCTGATGGTCTCCGCCAGCCCCCTCACCCGCAGCAGCTACCATGCGGATGCCGACTTCGCGAAGATGCGCGATGCGCGGAATGCAAAACTGACCGCGGCGCAGGCAGCCAAAGCGGCGAACGATAACGTATAATGCACACCTATACCGAAACCTGCGTTCTGCCCTACTCGCCCGAGCAAATGTTCGCGCTGGTGGTGGACATCGAGAAGTACCCGGAATTCCTGCCCTGGTGCCGGGGTGCCCGCATCGTAAGCCGCGAGCGGGATTCGTTCCTCGGCGAATTGGTCATCAGTTTTTCGCACCTGACGGAGCGCTACACCTCACGCGTGACGCCGCTGGCGGCAACAGCTACCCAGGAGGCCCGCATCGATGTCGTGCTGGTCAGCGGCCCGTTCGAATTCCTCAAGAACCATTGGCGTTTCGTGAAGCATGCGGATGGCTGCGAGATTCATCTCGACCTTGATTTTCAGTTCAAATCGAAACTGCTGGATCGTATGCTTGGACCGATGTTCGCCCGCGCCTGCGACAAGATGGTCGGCGCCTTCACCGCCCGTGCCCACGCACTGTACGATGCGACGTGACTAGCTCCCGGTTTTGGGCTTGGGCGAGGTATTGAGCATGTCGTGCAGGTAAGCGGGGGACTGGTTCACGTACTCAGTGAAATGCGAGAGGAACACGCCCCATTCCGCGCGCACCCGGGCGTAAAACACCATAAATTGCTGCATCATCTGGCTATCGGGATGTGCATGCATCCACTGTGCGCCACCCAGCAAAACGCAGAGCAGTAATAGTTTCCACAACATCTAGAGCATCCGTTTCTGTTTGAGGTAGAGATACGGCAATATGCCGGAGAAGAGCATGAGTACGATAGCCATCGGGTAACCCCAGTGCCATTGGAGTTCGGGCATGAGCTTGAAGTTCATGCCGTAAATACCCGCGATCAGCGTCGGCGGCATGAAGATCAGCGACGCTACGGAAAGGATCTTGAAAATATTGTTCTGTTCGATCGAGATCATGCCGAGCGTCGCATCCAGCAGGAACTGCACACGGCCGCTGAGGTAGGTACAATGATCGCTAAGGCCCGTGATATCCTTACGGATGGCATCGAGTGCGGATTGGTTGGCAAGAATGATCATTTTTTTATGATGGTTCGCATAGGCCGCGACACGCCCGTAAGTGACAAGGCTTTCATGGATACGGTCCGAAAGATCCCCGCAACGGCCGATACGCTCCAACACTTTCTGGGAATCGGGCTTCTCATCCTTCGGACAGTTGGCCTGCACGCCGCGGAAGATATCGCGGGTGATCCGGTCGATATCGCGGCCAAGACGCTCCAGGATATCGGCAATGCGGTCCACGACGGATTCGAGCAGGTCGAGGAACATGGTGGCGCCATCATGCTCGCCAGCCGGCAGTTTCGCTGCGCCGTCGATCGTCCGCCGGAACGAGGTGGCGTCCATGTAGCGCACGGTGACGAGTACATGATCGGTGAGGACGAATGTCACGGCATGCGTTTCCGGGGCGAGAGTATTAACTTTCGCGACCATCGTCGCGGTCATGTAATAGGCATTTTGGCTCGTATAAAGCCGGTTGCTGAGCTCGATCTCACGCATTTCGTCGTGCGTCGGGATATTGATGCCGAGAAAATCCTCGACCTGCTTTTCTTCCTCGGGTGTCGGATTCAGCAGATCGATCCAGATAACGTCCTTCGGCACGGTAAGCGGATCGCTATCTTCATGCCGCACGACATGGCTGTCTTTTTTACTGAAAATGATCATTCGATGCCCGTAGTGTTTTTAGCAGGCTAGCATCGCACTTTGCGCGTGTCACTTGTGTTTTCGTGCGACTATGGTAGCGAGGATGCATGAAAAAATCCGCCGCGATTAAAAAAAACTGAAATGCATTCCCTGCCCCGTTCACACTGGAGCCGCGTGCGCCGCACCTTGCTGGCTGCCGGCATCATCGTCGTCGTTTCGCTGGCTATTGGCATTGTGGGTTACCACCGTTTTGGCGGGTTCTCGTGGGTGGATTCCTTCCTCGAAGCGTCGATGATACTGGGTGGCATGGGACCGATCGGTGAGCTGAAGAACGATAGCGTTAAAATCTTCGCCGCCTGTTATGCGTTATTCAGCGGGTTGATGCTGATCTCGACCACCGGGTTCCTGCTGGCACCATGGTTGCAACGCTTGATGTACAGCACGCATCATGAAATCGCCGCGCAACGCGAAGAAGCAGCGAAGAAATAAATTCCATTCGGATGGATTCCCTTAGAATTTTCCTAAGAGAAAATTCAGGGAATGACGTGTGGCGATAGCAGTCCAACGCGTCATCGCCTGAGTCTTCGATTCTAATCCAAGTTTTCTTATCAAGAACTAGTCGCGCTTTTTGGGCACCAGCAGGGTTTTTGGGCGGCGGGATTTCGCCACGCTGAAGAGCGAGAAGGTGCGGCTGACGAAATTCGTCACGCCCTTGATGCCTGCAGTATATTCCTTCAACTCCGGCGTATTCTCCGCTTCGATCAAGCGAACTTTACGGCTTGGGTCGGGTGTTTCGAACGTCACGTAGAACCACGGATCGCCACGCTTGATCACAAGGTCCTTGCTCGTATCGTACCATTCGAACGCCCAGGTCAGACCCCGCGGCCAGACATCGATCGGAAGCGCCCACCGATGAGCAGGCCCGGCCAGTCATGCGAGCCGTAATGGTAGAATGGCGGTAACTGGTTGATGGTCACCGATTCGTCCGCAAGGAAGGTGTAGGGCGTCATGAATTGCAGGATCGGACGGCTTGGATCGCGCCATTCCTTTTTGTTCACGACGACGAAGAGTGAGTTCAGATGTTTGGGGCGGATGCTCGATTGATCCTTGGCGATGGTCACGAACCCCGGCTCTTCCCCATTGGGCTGGTAACGCAGCGCAATATCGACCGGGCACGGCACTTCGAAGATGCGCGCTTCATGGTCGATCACCGCCGGACAGACGGAAACGCCTTTGGCATGCGTGGTGCGGCCCGTGGGGCGCGTCCAGCTTGCGGGGCCCTTCCCAGATGAAGCCCGCACGCTCCGCATCCATCACCCAGCCCACATCGACAATGCGGCCTAGCTCGGTGGCTGCGGATTTTTTACAGAAAGCGAACATGCGTATTTCCTAGGTAGCGACGAGGACACGGCGTTTTTTGGCGATACGCACGGAGTAGCCAAGTACGAGGGTAATGACGATGACGGCATACCAATAATTCGCATCCGCGTAGTCTGCGGATTGTTCATCTTCCAACAGCGAAAGCAGGGCAACGGCAATCACCGCATTGACGATGGTACCATAATCCTTGATGAACGCGCGCTTCCAGTTGAACTGCATGCCCGCAGTGGCTTTGCGGAAATTGAGGAATTTAATGCCCCAACGTGGCACATCCTTGCAATATTCCACATAGGCGGCGCCGAATTGATTGCGCAGGAAATGTTCCTCCGCCGCGACGATAGCGGTGTAGATGAACAGGAAGCCTCCCATACCGATCAGGAGCACCCACGGCGAACCATGCATCAGCAGCACACCGAAATAGATGGTGAGATTGCCGACATAAAGTGGATTACGGCAGAGGCCGAAGAAACCGTCCGTCACCAGTTTTTTCCGCATAGACTTTTTTATTGAGGCCGCCGCGCTTGATGTATTTGAAGCCGATGACCGCACCGCGAATCGCCAGGCCGAACGCCACGATGAGCATGGCGACGGCATCCTTCATCTCTTCGGCCTCTTCGCTGCCATTATATTCATGCGCCGTTTTGTAGCTGGCGAACAGAACGACCAGCAATGCCGGGAACAGCATGTTGCGATATTTGAAAAGGAAATCGCCGGTTTTCACCAGCCAGTTTTTTGGTTCCATGGTCACACGCCCCTGTTAGGTTCTTATTCTCTATTTCATTGCGACGATGCCGCAGAAATTATACCAGCGGAAGAAAACATCGATCTTCTTGAAGCCGGCGAATTTCAGCAGGTCGAAATTTTCTTCCATGCGGTATGGGATCAGCACATTCTCGAGCGCCTCGCGCTTGTT
>CAMQQG010000036.1:0-21131 GCA_947034895.1 Rhytidiadelphus loreus
GACAGTTGGGCGACGTTGCAGTTCGCCCGCGACAAGACGCCCTACATCCGCTTCGCGACCGGCCTGGTGGCTGTCACCTGGTTCGCCTGCTGGCTGATCGAGGACTCGCGCTGGGGCTACTGGTGGCGCGCGGTGAAGGACAACCCCGAGGCTGCTGAAAGCCTGGGTGTCACCGTGATGAGCTCCAAGCTGGCGGCAGCCGCGATCTCCGGCTTCTTCACCGCCGTCGGTGGCGGCTTCTATGCCGCCTTCGTCGCCTACGTCGACCCCGACAGCGTCATGCAGTTCAGGTTCTCGCTGCTGTTCGTGCTGCCGGTCGTGCTGGGCGGCATCGGCACGCTGTGGGGCCCGATCCTGGGCGCCGCGATCCTGATCCCGCTGACCGAGCTCTCGCGCAGCTACCTGGGCGGTTCGGGCTCGGGCGTCGACCTGATGATCTACGGTGCGCTGGTGATGGCGGTCGCATTGCTGAAGCCGGAAGGGCTGATTCGCCTCGGGTCGAAGCAACGAAGCCCGATGAAAGGGCCGCCATGAAGCCGCCACTGGTTGAAATGCGCCAGGTCACGCGCCGCTTCGGCGGCCTGGTGGCGAATGCGGACATCGATGCCGAGGTGCGCCAGGGCGAGATCCTCGGCCTGATCGGCCCGAACGGTGCCGGCAAGTCGACCCTCTTCAACCTGATCGCCGGCGCCCTGCGGCCGACCTCCGGGCAAATTTTCTTCGAAGGCCGGGACGTGACCACCCTGCCGGCGACCGCCCGCTGCGGCCTCGGCGTCGCGCGCACCTACCAGGTGCCGCGCTCCTTCGATTCGATGAGCGTGATCGAGAACGTGATGATCGGCAGCTTCGTGCGCCATGCCGCCGCGCCGGCTGCCCGGCGCGCGGCCCTCGAAATGCTCGATTTCACCGGCCTCGCCAGCCGCGCCCAGATCCTGACCCAGCAACTCAGCCCGCCGGAAAAGCGTCGCCTGGAAGTTGCGCGGGCGCTCGCCACCGAGCCGAAGCTGCTGCTGCTCGACGAGGTGCTGACCGGCCTGACGCCGAGCGAAGCGCGGCAGGGGGTCGAGCTGATTCGGCGGGTGCGCGATCAGGGCGTTACGGTGGTCATGGTCGAGCACGTGATGGAGGTCGTGATGCCGCTGGTCGACCGGGCCCTCGTCCTCAACCTCGGCCGGGTGCTGGCCGAAGGGCACCCGCGCGACGTGGTGCAGAACCCGGCCGTGATCTCGGCCTACCTCGGAGACCGGCGCCATGCTGCTTGAGGTCTCGGGCCTGACCACCGCCTACGATGGGCTGGTCGCGATCTCGGACATCTCGGTCGCCGTCGCCGAGCACGAAATCGTCGTCGTCTGCGGGGCCAACGGCGCCGGCAAGTCGACGCTGCTGCAGTCGATCACCGGCCTGGTCACGCCGCGCGCCGGCCAGGTGAGCTTCGCCGGCGAGCGCATCGAGGCGCTGCCCGGCCATAAGATTGCCGCCCGCGGCCTGGCCTTCGTGCCGGAGAGCAAGCGGCTCTTCCCGCGTCTGTCGGTCGCCGACAACCTGAAACTCGGCAGCTACCTGCACCGAAAGAAGGCTGATCGCGAAGCACCGCTCGAGATGGTCTTCACGCTGTTTCCGCGCCTGAAGGAGCGGCTGCCGCAGCGCGCCGACACCTTGTCCGGCGGCGAGCAGCAGATGCTGGCGATCGGCCGGGCGCTGATGACCCGGCCGCGCGTGCTCATGCTCGACGAACCGTCGCAGGGCATCATGCCGAAGCTGGTCGACGAGATCTTCGACGCCGTGCTGGCGATCCGCAAGGCCGGTGTCACCGTGCTGCTGGTCGAGCAACGGCTGGCCGAGAGCCTGCAGATCGCCGAACGCGCTTATGTACTGCAGACCGGGCGATTGATTCTCTCGGGAACCGCAGCCGAAATCCGCGACAACCCCGAGGTGCGCCGCGCCTATCTGGGCATGTAGTGTGGTGTCGACAATGCACCAGGGCTGACGCTCACCCCCGCTCACCGAAGATCGCACTGCCGACGCGGACCAGCGTCGCACCCTCGGCCACCGCCGCTTCCAAATCGGCGCTCATGCCCATCGACAAGGTGTCGAGCGCCAGGCCCTGCGCCTGCAATCGAATCAGCAGCTCGCGCAGGGCGCGGTGCGGCGCGCGCTGCGACCCCGCATCGGCGGCGGGCTCCGGAATCGACATCAGCCCGCGCAAGACGAGCCGCGGCAACCGAGACACCGCCTGCGCCACCTCGGTGACTTCGCCCGGCAACAACCCGCTCTTGCTCGCCGCGCCGTCGATGTTGACCTGCAGGCAGACCTGCAGCGGCGGCAGGTGCACCGGCCGCTGTTCCGAGAGCCGCTGGGCGATCTTCAGCCGGTCGACGGCATGCACCCAGTCGAAATGCTCGGCGACGACCCGGGTCTTGTTCGACTGCAACGGCCCGATCAGATGCCATTCGAGTTGCGCTCGCAAGTCGGCCAAGCTGGCGATCTTCTCGACGCCTTCCTGCACGTAGTTTTCGCCGAAGCGCCGCTCGCCGGCCGCGACCGCTTCGCGCACCGAGTCGGCGCCGAAGGTCTTGCTGACCACCAGCAGCGTGATGCCGTGCACGGGCCGGCCGGCCTCGGCGGCGGCCGCTGCGAGCCGCCCGTGAACTTGTCGGAGCTTGTCTGCGATCATCGGCATAATGTTTTCGAGTCACTTGCGGTCTGGAATGGCCCAGTGTCCGCCGCGCCTCAACCCCTTCCCAGACCCATGGACATCACCCAACTGCTGGCGTTTTCGGTCAAGAACAAGGCCTCGGACCTGCACCTTTCCGCCGGCCTGCCGCCGATGATCCGGGTGCACGGCGACGTGCGGCGCATCAACGTCGACCCGCTGGACCACAAGCAGGTCCACGCCATGGTCTACGACATCATGAACGACTCGCAGCGCAAGTCGTACGAGGAGGTGCTCGAGTGCGACTTCTCGTTCGAGATCCAGGGCCTGGCGCGCTTCCGGGTCAACGCGTACAACCAGAACCGCGGCGCCGGCGCGGTGTTCCGGACCATCCCGTCGAAGATCCTGACCTTGGAGCAGCTCAACACCCCGAAGATCTTCGCCGAGCTCGCCCTCAAACCCCGCGGCATGGTGCTCGTCACCGGCCCGACCGGTTCGGGCAAGTCGACCACGCTCGCGGCGATGGTCAACCACCTGAACGAGAACGAGTTCGGCCACGTGCTGACGGTCGAGGACCCGATCGAATTCGTCCATGAATCGAAGAAGTGCCTGATCAACCAGCGCGAGGTCGGCCCGCACACGCTCAGCTTCTCGAACGCGCTGCGCTCTGCCCTGCGCGAGGACCCGGACGCGATCCTGGTCGGCGAGATGCGTGACCTGGAGACGATCCGGCTGGCGCTGACCGCCGCCGAGACCGGCCACCTGGTGTTCGGCACGCTGCACACCTCGAGCGCGGCCAAGACGGTCGACCGGATCGTCGACGTGTTCCCGGCGGCCGAAAAAGAGATGGTCCGCGCGATGCTGTCGGAATCGCTGATCGGCGTCATTTCGCAGACGCTCTGCAAAACCAAGGACGGCTCGGGCCGGGTCGCGGCGCACGAGATCATGCTCGGCACCGCGGCGATCCGCAACCTGATCCGCGAGTCGAAGATCGCGCAGATGTACTCGTCGATCCAGACCGGCAATGCGGTCGGCATGCAGACGCTCGACCAGAACCTCGCCGACCTGGTGCGACGCAACGTCGTCGCGCCGGCCGAGGCGCGGGCCAAGGCGAAATTCCCGGAGAACTTCCCAGGGTAATTGACGACCCCAAGGTCACCGCTGCGCGGCGCCCTCCCCCCGAGGGGAGCGCAGGCCGCTCGGGAGCGGCCCGGCGCTGGCCTGCCTCAGGGTCATCGCCTTTTGATGGAGATTTGAATGGAACGTGATCAGGCATCGAAATTCGTCAACGACCTGCTGCGCCTGATGGTGTCGCGCAACGGCTCGGACCTGTTCCTGACCGCCGACTTCCCGCCGGCGATCAAGGTCGACGGCAAGGTCACCAAGGTCTCGCCTCAGCCCTTGACCGGCCAGCACACGCTGGCGCTGACGCGGTCGGTGATGAGCGACAAGCAGGCCGCCGAATTCGAGCGCACGAAGGAATGCAATTTCGCGGTGTCGCCGCAAGGCATCGGCCGGTTTCGCGTCAACGCCTTCGTGCAGCAGGGCAACGTCGGCCTGGTGATGCGGACGATTCCGCAGACCCTGCCGACGATCGACGGCATGCGCCTGCCCAAGGTGCTGAAAGAGGTGTCGCTGGCCAAACGCGGGCTGGTGATCTTCGTCGGCGCGACCGGCTCGGGCAAGAGCACCTCGCTGGCGGCCATGGTCGACCACCGCAACGAAAACTCCTTCGGTCACATCATCACGATCGAAGACCCGGTCGAATTCGTCCACCCGCACAAGAACTGCATCATCACGCAGCGCGAGGTCGGCATCGACACCGACGGCTGGGATGCGGCGCTGAAGAACACCTTGCGGCAGGCGCCAGACGTGATTCTGATGGGTGAAATTCGCGACCGTGAAACGATGGAGCATGCCGTCGCTTTCTCGGAGACCGGTCACCTCTGCATGGCGACGCTGCACGCCAACAACGCCAATCAGGCGCTCGACCGGATCATCAACTTCTTCCCCGAAGAGCGGCGCGCGCAACTTCTGATGGACCTGTCGCTGAATCTGAAGGCGCTGGTCTCGCAGCGCCTGCTGCCGAAGCAGGAAGGCCGCGGGCGGGTCGCGGCGGTCGAGGTGTTGCTGAACACGCCGTTGATCTCGGACCTGATCTTCAAGGGCGAAGTGGCCGAGATCAAGGAGATCATGAAGCGTTCCCGCGAACTCGGCATGCAGACTTTCGACCAGGCGCTGTTCGACCTGTTCGAAGCGAATCAGATCACCTTCGAGGACGCGCTGCGCAACGCCGATTCGGTCAATGACCTGCGGCTGCAGATCAAGCTGCACAGCTCGCGGGCTCGCAACAGTGATCTCTCCGCCGGCACCGAGCACCTGAGCATCGTATAACCCTGTTCATCGGCAACCCTGACGCCGCCTCCGCGAGGCTGTCGTCTCATCGGGACAGCACCATGAACAGCAAGACCTACGACCCGGTCGATGCCCACCGGGTCGCCTTTCTCGGTCTCGGCGTGATGGGGTACCCGATGGCCGGGCACCTGGCGCGGGCCGGGCATGCGGTCACCGTCTACAACCGGTCGGCGGTAAAGGCAGCCGCGTGGACCGCCGAATACGGCCACGCCAGCGCGCCGACCCCGGCCGCCGCCGCCGCGGGCGCCGACATCGTCTTTGCGTGTGTCGGCAACGACGACGACCTGCGCTCCGTCGTGCTCGGCGACAGCGGCGCGCTGGCCGGCATGCGGCCTGGCGCCGTCTTCGTCGACCACACGACCGCGTCTGCCGAAGTGGCACGTGAGTTGAACGAGGCGGCGATGGGATGCGG
This sequence comes from Rhytidiadelphus loreus, assembly GCA_947034895.1. Taxonomy (NCBI): domain Eukaryota; kingdom Viridiplantae; phylum Streptophyta; class Bryopsida; order Hypnales; family Hylocomiaceae; genus Rhytidiadelphus; species Rhytidiadelphus loreus. Next base: position 5,481 of record CAMQQG010000036.1, read on the forward strand.
CCTGCACTTCATCGACGCCCCCGTCTCCGGCGGCAACCTCGGGGCCATCAACGGCGCGCTGACGGTGATGTGCGGCGGCGAGGCGGCGGTGTTCGACGGCGTTCGGCCGGTCGCGATGGCTTATGCCAAGGCCATGACGCGGCTCGGACCGAGCGGCGCCGGCCAGTTGGCCAAGATGGTCAACCAGATTGCCATCGCCGGCTTGGTTCAGGGCCTGGCCGAGGCCATCGCGTTCGGCCAGAAGGCGGGCCTCGACATGACGGAGGTGCTCGGCGTCATCGGCAAGGGCGCCGCGCAAAGCTGGCAGATGGACCACCGCGGCCCGACGATGATCGAGGGCCAGTTCGACTTCGGTTTCGCCGTCGACTGGATGCGCAAGGACCTCGGTCTGGTGCTCGACGAAGCCCGGCGCAACGGCGCGCGCCTGCCGGTGACGGCGCTGGTCGACCAGTTCTACGCCGACCTGCAAGCCCAGGGCGGCAACCGGCTCGACACCTCGAGTTTGTTGAAGCGCTTGGACTGAGCCGCCCGGTCAGGGCGGGCTGGCTGCCGGCTTCGGAGGCTGCATGTTGGCCAGTGCGCCTTCACTGACGACGTCGAAGACCCGCACCACCTTGACGACGCCGCTGACGCCGCGGGCGATGTCCGACGCCCGCTTGGCCTCGCGCTCCGAGACCACGCCCATCAGGTAGACGATGCCGCGCTCGGTGACCACCTTGAAGCTGTTGGACTGGATGTCCTTGGCATCGATCAGGCTGGCTTTGACCTTGCTCGTCAGCAAAGAGTCGTTCGAGCGCGTGCCGAAAGAAGTCGGCGGCCCGATCGCCAGTTCGTTGACGATGCTGCGGACGTTGGCGATCCCGGAGACAGCGCGCTCGACCTTGGCCTTGTCGGCGTCGGTCGGCACCTCCCCGGTGATCAGCACCAGCCGGTTGTAACTGGTGACGCTGACGTGGCCTCGATCGCCGATCGCTTCGTTGACCCGGGTGACCGATTTCAGTTCAGCCGACTCATCGTCCACCTGTGTCCCGGAGCTGCGGCGGTCGATCGCCACCATCGAGCCGCCCACGAAGGCACCGCCGAGCAGCAACGGCACACAGCCGCTGAGCGAGGTCGCGGCCACCAGGGCGGCCAGAGGCACGGCGAGCCGGCGCGCGGCAGGGTGGCAAAAGAGGTGCAGAGAGTCGTTTTTCAATTTCATGTGTTGTCCTGTTCGCCGAGCAATTGCAGATCCACCGCGTCGCACAGGCAATGCACCACCAACAGGTGCACTTCCTGGATGCGAGCGGCGCGGTCGTGCGGGACGCAGATCAGCACGTCGGTGTCGGTCAGCAGTTCGCGAAGCGGCCCGCCTTTGTGGCCGGTCAAGGCGATCACCGACATGTCTTTGGCCCGCGCCGCCTGGCTGGCCGCCACCACGTTCGCGGCATTGCCGCTGGTGCTGATCGCGAGCAGCACGTCGCCCGGCTGACCGAGCGCCTGCACCTGCTTGGCGAAAACGACGCCGAAGTCATGGTGGTCGGCGATCGCGGTGAGGACTGAGGCGTCGGCGGTCAGCGAGAACGCCGCCAGCCCCGGGCGCTCGCGCTCGAAGCGGCCGACGAACTCGGCCGCGAATTGTTGGGCCACCGCCGCCGACGCGCCGTTGCCGCAACAGAGCACCTTGCCGCCAGCGGTGATGCAGGCGACGAGCAGGTCGACCGCCGCCTCGATCGGCTTCGACAGCACTTCGGCGGCGGCGTATTTGAGGTCGGCGCTGTCGAAAAATTGCTGCTGGATCCGTTGTTCGAGCATGGTCATGGATCATATGACACCGATGCACCAGACTGGTTCCATCGAAATCGGGCCAGATCAGCCTGCGTCGAACGCCGCTTTCAGCCATTCGAGACGCTCGCCTTCGATCAAGACGACATCGAACCGGCAGGGCGGTGTCGACCGCAGCGTGCGCAGGAAATGCTGAGCCGCGAACACCAGCCGGCGGCGCTTCGTCGGGCCGATGCTGGCCGCCGCACCACCGAAGCCGGCGCCGCGCCGCGACCGCACTTCGGTGAAGACCAGCGTGCCGTCGCGATCGCGCAGGACCAGGTCGATCTCGCCGCCGCGCGCGTTCGGGCCGGCCGCGACCCGATAATTGCGCTGCACCAGCACCATGCCGTGGGCAAGCAGATATGCCAATGCGCGCGCTTCCCCGGCATCACCCGCCTCTTTCGTCGTCCCCTCACCCGCCTTTTTCGTGACCACCGTCAACGCCTCGTTGTGGCAACAGGCCGCTGCCAGCGCGGCGGCGGGCCAGCAGCATCCGCCCGGCGCACTGTACGTGGTCGCAACGCCGATCGGCAACCTGGCCGACATCAGCTTGCGTGCCATTCACGTGCTCGCGCTCGTCGATGCCATCGCCTGCGAGGACACCCGGCACAGTGGCCCGCTGCTTCGGCATCTCGGCATCGACGGCAAGCCGCTGTTGGCCTTGCACGAGCACAACGAACGCGACGCTGCCGGCGGTGTGCTGTCGCGCCTGGCGCGCGGCGAGCGGGTCGCCTACATCAGCGACGCCGGGACGCCGGCGGTCAGCGACCCGGGCGCGGCGCTGGTCGCCGCGGTTCAGGCCGCCGGTTTTCGGGCGGTGCCGATTCCGGGCGCGAGCAGCGCCATCGCGGCGCTGAGCGTGGCCGGCGACGCGAGCCCCGGGCCCTGGACCTTCGTCGGCTTTCTGCCGGCGAAGGCGGGTGAGCGGGCGAGGGCCTTGCAACAACTCGCGGGCGGTCCGCAGGCGCAGGTGCTGTTCGAAGCGCCGCACCGCATCGAGGCGCTGGCCGCCGGCCTGGCCGACGCCTGTGGTATTCGCCAAGTGACGGTTTGCCGGGAGCTGACCAAGCAGTTCGAAACTGTCGTGAGCCTGCCTGCCGCCGACCTGCCGGGCTGGCTCGCGGCCGATGTCAATCGCAGTCGTGGCGAGTTCGTGATCGTGCTGCATGCGCGGGCGCTCGTCGCCGCCGACGAGTCAACTGGCCACGACCGAACCCTGCGCATCCTGCTCCGCGACCTGCCCCTCAAGCAGGCCGTCGCGCTCGCGGCCGAGCTGACCGGCGCGCCTCGCAATCAGCTCTACGAGCGGGCGCTGGCATTGAAAGACGGCGCGGCGTAGACCACCGACCGGCTCCTACAATTCGCTACCACCTCCGGACGCTGCCCATGATCTCTCGCGAACCCACGATCGAACGCCTGGCGGTTGCCCGCTCGCTGCTGCTGGAACCCTTCGGGCTCACCGACGCCAGCCTGTCGAAGGCGCTGGCCGCGATCGCGACGCACCGCATCGACGACGCCGACCTCTACTTCCAGTACACCCGGAGCGAGGGTTGGAGCCTCGAAGAAGGCATCGTCAAGAGCGGCAGTTTCGGCATCGACCAGGGCGTGGGCGTGCGCGCGGTCGCCGGCGAGAAAACCGCGTTCGCCTATTCCGACGACATCTCCGAAGCGGCGCTGATGGACGCGGCGACGACGGTGCGCACGATCGCCGCGAACGGCCAGAGCCGGCGCGTCAAGATCGACACGAAACAAAAGCTCGCTGCCAGCCGGGTGCTCTACGCGCCGATGGACCCGATCGCGACGCTCGACAGCACGCAAAAAGTCGCACTGCTGGAAAAGGTCGAGAAGCTCGCCCGTTCGAAGGACCCGCGCATCGTCCAGGTGATGGCTGGCCTGGCGGGCGAATACGACGTGGTGATGGTCGCACGCGGCGACGGCACGCTGGCGGCCGACGTGCGGCCGCTGGTGCGGCTCTCGGTCACGGTGATCGCCGAGCAGACCGTCGCGGGCGAAGTCCGCCGCGAAGTCGGCTCGGGCGGCGGCGGTGGCCGCTTCGGTTTCGGCTACTTCAGCGACGAGATCATCGAAAGCTATGTCCGGGACGCGGTCAACGCTGCCCTGACGAACCTCGAATCCCGGCCGGCCAAGGCGGGCGAGATGAGCGTGGTGCTCGGGCCCGGCTGGCCCGGCGTGCTGCTGCACGAAGCGATCGGCCACGGTCTGGAGGGCGACTTCAACCGCAAGCAATCGAGCGCCTTCAGCGGCCGCATCGGCCAACGGGTCGCGGCGCCCGGCGTCACCGTGCTCGACGACGGCACCATCCCCGATCGCCGTGGCTCGCTCAACGTCGACGACGAAGGCAATGCCTCGCAAAAGAACGTGCTGATCGAGGACGGCATCCTGAAAGGCTATATCCAGGATTCGATGAACGCCCGGCTGATGGGCGTCAAGCCCACCGGCAACGGCCGGCGCGAAAGCTATGCCTCGGTGCCCATGCCGCGCATGACCAACACCTACATGCTGGGCGGCGACAAGACGAAGGAAGAGATCATCGCCGGCCTGAAGCGCGGTCTCTACGCGACCAATTTCGGCGGTGGCCAGGTCGACATCACCAGCGGCAAGTTCGTGTTCTCGGCCAGCGAGGCCTTCTGGGTCGAAAACGGCAAGATCCAGTATCCGGTGAAGGGCGCAACCATCATCGGCAACGGCCCGGATGCGCTGACCCGCGTCAGCATGATCGGCAACGACATGAGGCTCGACACCGGCGTCGGCGTCTGCGGCAAGGAGGGGCAGAGCGTGCCGGTGGGGGTCGGCCAGCCGACGCTGCGTATCGACGGGCTGACGGTCGGCGGAACCGCCTGATGACCAGCGAACGGGCGGCCTGTGCTAAATTTCGCGCCATGTCTTTCCGCGCCGTTCATTTTGCGTATTTTTGGTTCTCGCACCGCTCGGCGGCCGGAGAGGCAAGCGCATTCACACTGAACTGACAGCGCAACGAATCTCCAGAAACCGCCGGGCACCCCCCGGCGGTTTTTTTTCGCCTGCCAATGACCGATCACGAGATACACCAAGGACCGACGCCATGCCTTCCAGGAATTCAGTCACCGACGTCTGGTATGCGAGCAGTGAACGCACCAGCCAGACCGACGATCTGCGGATCAAGGACGTGACGACGCTGCCGCCGCCAGAGCACCTGATCCGCTTCTTTCCGATCGCCGGAACGCCGGTGGAGGCGGCGATCGGCGCCACCCGCAACGCCATCCGCAACATCATGCAGCGAGAGGACGACCGGCTGCTGGTCGTGATGGGCCCCTGCTCGATCCACGACCCGGTGGCGGCCGTCGAGTACGCCAAGAAGCTGAAGGTGCAACGCGAGCGCTACAAGGACACGCTCGAGATCGTGATGCGCGTGTACTTCGAGAAGCCGCGCACGACGGTCGGCTGGAAAGGCCTGATCAACGACCCGTATCTCGACGAGAGCTACCGCATCCACGAGGGCCTGCGCATCGGCCGGCAGTTGCTGCTCGAGATCAACAAGCTCGGGATGCCGGCCGGCAGCGAGTTCCTGGACGTGATCTCGCCGCAGTACCTCGGCGATCTGATCGCCTGGGGCGCGATCGGCGCGCGCACGACCGAGAGCCAGGTGCACCGCGAGCTCGCCTCCGGCCTGTCGGCGCCGATCGGCTTCAAGAACGGCACCGACGGCAACATCAGAATCGCGATCGACGCGATCCAGGCGGCATCGCGGCCGCACCATTTTTTGTCGATTCACAAAAGTGGCCAGGTCGCAATCGTCGAGACCCGTGGCAACGGCGACTGCCACGTCATCCTGCGCGGCGGCAAGGCGCCCAATTTCGATGCCGCGAGTGTGGCCGCGGCGTGCGCCGAGATCGAAGCTGCCCAACTCCGCTGCAGCCTGATGATCGACTTCAGCCATGCCAACAGCAGCAAGCAGCACCAGAAGCAGATCGAGGTGGCGCGCGACATCGCGCAGCAGTTGCGTGACGGCAGCCGTTGTATCTTCGGCGTGATGGTCGAGAGCCACCTGCAGGCCGGGGCGCAAAAATTCAGTGCCGGCAAGGACGATCCGGCGCTGCTCGAATACGGCAAGAGCATCACCGACGCCTGCATCGGCTGGGACGACTCGCTGACGGTGCTGGAGGTGTTGAGCGACGCGGTCAGCGCCCGGCGGGGCCGCTGACGCGCGATTTTCTTCAAGCCGCGGCGGGCGTTCGATTCCAGAGTCGCAGCAGTTCGTCGGTGTCGAGCACGAGGCCGAGGTGCAGCGACACCATCGCCAGTGCCGCCCGCTCCAGCGGCTCATCGGTGCCCCGCACCAGGTCGCGCACGACGATCACCCGGTAGTCGTGGTTGTTGGCGTCGAAGGCGGTGTTGAGCACGCAGCAGTCGGTGAAGCCGCCGTTCAGGACGACCGTCCGGATGCGCTGGTTGCGCAGAAGGAAGTCGAGGTCGGTCGGGTAGAAGGCGGAGAGACGCCGTTTGTTCTCGACGCGCAAGTCGCCCGGTTCGACGCGCGTCACCCATTCGGTCCAGCGCGAGCCTTCGAGGGCGTGGGCGGCGGCATTGGGGATGGTGCCGACGTGCAGCGGGAAGGTGCGCCGCCACGCCGCCGGAAAGCCGGCCGTGTCGTCGGCGCCGTCGGCCCGCAGCACCGACTTGACGTGCACGATGCGCACGCCGAGGGCGCGCGCCCGGACGTGAAAGGCGTCGATCGGGGCGACGAGCTCACGGGCTCGGGGTGCCGGACACGGGCAGTCGATGCGGTCGTCGAGGTGGCCGCGGTGCATGTCGATCGAGATCACCGCGGTGGCGGCAGGGTCGAGGTAGTCGGCCCATTCGCCGTCGTGGTCGTCATTCAGATCCCGGGCTTGCCCATACACCCACGCTTTCATCGTCGCTCCTCGCGGACGAACGGCAGACCGAGCGCGCCGGGCTCGCTGCCGTCGGCGCCCGTGCCGGCGCGTGCGCGCGTGGCCACCCACACCATCACACCCAAGGTCACGACGTACGGTGTCATCTGTACGAAGTACTGCGGCATCTGCACCCCGGCCGCCGCCAGTTGCGGAATCAAGGCTTCGATGAAACCGAACAGCAACGCGCCGACGAGGGCGCGGCCCGGGCGCCAGCCGGCGAAGATGACCAGACCGACGGCGATCCAGCCGCGCCCTCCCGTCATGCCGGCGATCCATAGCTTGGTGCTGACGACCGACAGGTAAGCGCCCGCGAGCCCGACCAGCGCCGACCCGGCCAGAACAGCCGCCAAGCGCACGGCCCCGACCGGGATCCCCGCAGCGTCGGCCGCCTGCGGGTTCTCGCCGACGGCCCGCAACCGCAAGCCGGCGCCGCTGCGGGCGAGGAACCAGGAGACGGCGACCGCCACTGGCAGCAACGCCCAGACCACGGCGTTCTGGACGAACAGGCCGCCGATGCCAGGAAGTTCCGACAGCGGCCAGAGCGCCAGGGTGCCGATGCCCGGAGTCGCCTGGTTGGTCCAGCCGGCGACGGTGCCGACCAGGCCGGTCAGGCCCTGGCAAAAGAACACCAGCGTCAGCCCGGCGATGACCTGGTTGACGCGCAACGTGATCACCATGAACGCGAACAGGCACGACACCCCGGCCGCCGCCAGCATCGCGATCAACAGCGCCACTGCGGGTGCGGCGCTGTTGAGGTCAGCCGCAAGAACCAGTTGCGCGCCGATTCCGGCCAGCGCGCCGACCAGCATCAATCCCTCGGCGCCCAGCGACAGGACGCCCGCCCGTTCGCAGACGATCAGGCCGAGCGCCGCGAGCGCGTACGGCACCGCGAAGTCGGGCGTGCTGGCGACGGCGTCGAGCAGCCACCTCAAGGCGTCATGCCCCGGCCACGCGGCGAAGCCGGTGGCGAATGACGAAGTCGCTCGAGGCGACGCAGATCACGATCAGCGCCTGAATCAGTTGCACCATCGAGAACGGCACCTGGTAGAAGACCTGCAGGCTGCGCCCGGTGATGAACAATGCAGCAACCAACACGGCGACGCCGGTCGCCGCCAGCGGGTGGTTGCGGGCAAGGAAGGCGATCAGGACCCCGGAAAATCCGTAGCCCTGGTAGAAGCTCTGCGTCAGCCGGCCCTCCTGCCCGGCGACGACGGCAAAGCCGGCGGCACCCGCGAGGGCGCCCGACGCCAGCACGGCGATCATCAGCATGCGACGCACCGGCACCCCCAGCGCTTGCGCCATCCGCGGGTTGGCGTCGATGAAGCGCAGATAGAGGCCGGCGCGGCTGACGCTCAGCAGCCACCAGGCGAGCAGCGCCGCCACCGCCGCCAGCAGGGTGGCGCCGGCGATGTCGCTCCAGCCGGCACCGAGCAGGCCTGGAAACAGCGCCGGCAGTCGCTCGAAGGCGGCGAACTGCGGCGAATGCGGGAAGTTGTCTTTCGGGTCCTTCCAGGCACCGTAGACCAGGTGGAGCAGGAAGTTGCCTGCAATGTAGTTGAGCATCAGCGTCGAAATAACGTCGTTGACGCCCAGCTTCATCTTCAACCACAGCGGCCCGGCGACCCACAGCAAGCCGCCGAGCGCTGCGATCATGAACATCAGCGGCAGACGCAACGCGGTCGGGCCGACGTGCCAGACCGACAGCGCCGTCGCGCCGACCGCGCCCCAGATCATCTGCCCTTCGAGTCCCAGGTTCCAGAAACGGGCGCGAAACGCCAGCGACGCGGCCAGGCCGACCAGCACCATCGGCGCGGCCTGGAACAGCACGGCCCGGAGGTTTTGCAGGTCGAAAAAGGTCTGCACGACGAATTCGCTCAGCAACTCGGCCGCGGGCACGCCCGCTGCGACCAGCACCGCCGCTGAAAGCGCCAGGCCGACGGCGAGGGCCACGCCGAGCACCACGGCCTGCTGCCCGCGCGGCATGTCTTGACGGATTTCGAGTGCGTAGCGGCGGGCGCGCCACGGGTGGCGAGCGGGTGGCAGTGGCGCGACCTCGACGGTCGACGCCAGCTCAGCCATGGGCCACCATCGCCGCGCCGATTTGCTGCCGGTCGGCCGGTGGCGTGAATTCGGCGACGATGCGACCGAGTGCCATGACGCCGATGCGGTCGGAGAGCGCCAGGATTTCGTCGAGGTCCTCGCTGATCAGCAGCACCGCCGCGCCGGCGTGGCGAGCCAGGCGCAGCCGGGCATGGACGTCGGCACTGGCGCGCACGTCGAGGCCGCGGCTGGGGCTGTGCGCCAGCACCAGCGTTGGTTGCCTGCCGAACTCGCGTGCCAGCACCAGTTTCTGGGCATTCCCGCCCGAGAGCAGCGCTGCTTTCTGTGCCACCGAACGCACGCCCTGGACGTCGAACTCACGCACCGCGGCCTTGGCGTCCGTCGTGATCCGCCGCCGGTCCAGCCGCCACCAGGGGCCGCATCGGCCGGTGTGCACCGCGCCAATGGCGTGGTTCTCCGCCACCGACAGGGCACCGGCCAGCGCAAGGCCATGGCGGTCAGCCGGAATCGACGCGATGCCCAAGGGGCGCCGTTGCCAGGTGGGCAGGTCTTGCAACTCATGATGACGCGCGATATCACCCGTGCTGGAATCGGCGCCGCCAGTCAGCGTGATGCAGCTTGTTGACGCATGGCCGGAAGACGGCAACCCCATGAGGGCGTCGGCCAGTTCGCTCTGGCCATTGCCGCCCACGCCCGCCAGCCCGTAGATGCGGCCGGCATGCAGATCGAGGTTCAGACCGTCGGCGCCGCCGCCCTGCGTTCCGAGGCACAGGCCACGAATTCGCAGGCGAAGCTCGCCCGACGCCGCCTCGTTGCCGGGCGGCAGTGGCGGCGTCGGCGTGTCGCCGACGGTCAGGCGCACCAGCTCGGCTGTCGAGGTGCTGCGGGCGTCGCGCGTGGCGATCGTTCGGCCACCGCGCATCACGGTGACCCGGTCGGCATGCCGCCGTACGTCGGCCAGCTTGTGCGTCACCAGCACCACAGCGGCGCCGCCCTGTGCCAGGCCGCGCAAGGTCGCCAGCAAACGCTCGGCTTCAGCATCAGTCAAGACCGCAGTCGGCTCGTCCAGGATCAGGATGCGGGCGCCGGCGAGCAGCACCTTCAGAATCTCGACCCGCTGCTGCCCGGCGATGGAGAGGGTTTCGACGCGTTGCGCGGGGTCGATGTCGAAGCCGAGCGCGTGCGCCTGTCGGCTGACGTCCTGGGCGATGCGGGCGAGTCGCTGCCGGTGGTTGCCCTCGCCCGGCCGTGCGGGCGCCGTCAACGCGATGTTCTGGGCCACGGTGAACGGCCGAACCAGCTTGAAATGCTGGTGGACCATGCCGATCCGGTGGCGGGCGGCATCGCGCGGGCCTGCGAGACGCACCTGGTCGGCCATCGACCCTCAGCTCGCCCGCCTCCGGGGCGTACAAGCCGGCAGCAATGTTCATCAACGAAGACTTCCCAGCCCCGTTTTCGCCGAGGAGGGCGTGCACTTCGCCCCAGTCGGCCGAGAAATCGGCGTCGCTCAACGCCGCCAGGCCGTCGAAGGACTTGCTGATGCCCTGCAGTGACAGCGCGTTCGGCATGCTGCAGGCGGAGCGCGGCACTACTTCTGCGTCACCACGCCCTTCACGAACCAGTCCATCTTCCACAGATCGGCGTCCGAGAGCACCGCGCCGGCGGCCACCCGTTGCTTGCCGTCGCGGTCGAGCAGGGGCCCTGCATAGATCGCCTTGCCACCGAGCAGGGCGTCGCGCTCGGCCTGGATGATGGCGACCTTTTCCTTCGGAACGCCCGGGCCGAAACCGGCGACGTCGGTGCCCCCGTCTTTCATTTCGATGAACGCGCCATACGGGGACGGCTTCCAGCCGCCGGCGATGACCTTCTTCAGTTCGGGCGTCAAAAACCTGTCCCACACCCAGACCGACGAGCAGAGCGTCGCTTTCGGGGCGAACTGGCGCAGATCGCGGTGGTGGCCGGTGCCGTAGACCTTGCGTTCCTGGGCAACGATCTGCGGGGTCGGGGTGTCGACGTGCTGGCCGATCACGTCGGCGCCCTGGTCGATCAGCGCCGACGCGGCCGCGCGTTCCTTGACCGGGTCGTTCCAGGCACCGGTGAAGATCACGTTCACCGTCGCATTCGGATTCATCTTCTGGGCGCCGAGGGCGAAGGCGTTGACCGTCCAGTTGACGACACCGAACGGGTTGGCCGCGACGAACCCCAGCTTGCCGGTCTTCGACGCCGCGCCGGCCGCCATGCCGCAGAGGTACTGACTCTCGTAAGTGCGGCCGTAGAACGACTCCAGATTGGGTCCGTTGGTCGTGCCCGAACCGTTCAGGAAGGCGACGTCCGGGTACTTGAGCGCCAGTTCCTTGAAGGTGTCGGAATAGCCGAAGGCCGTGCCGATAATGATGTTGCTTCCGCGCTGGATGAACTTCTCCACCGCCGGCTTGATCGCCGACGCGTCTTCCGGCACGGCCTCGACAAACTGGATCTTCTGTCCGATCTCCTTTTCGACCTTGACGCGCGCCTCGTCGAACGCCTGCGTCCAGCCGCCGTCGTTTTTCGGTCCGAAGTAGATCATCGCGATCTTCGGCGGGCCTTTGAGGGTGAAACCGTCCGCGGCTGCCGGCGTGCTTGCACAGAGGGTCGCGCTCAAGGCAAGCGCGGCGGCCGCATAGCCATGGAAACGGGGGGGAGCCGACATGGTGAAGCCTTCGTGGGTCACAAAATGAAATTGATCCGGAACACATTGCCTTCCGGGTCGAGCAGCACCGCCTGGTACCAGTGGTAGTAGGTGACGTCCGGCGGCTTGATCAGGGTGGCGCCGGCAGCGACCGCGACCGGCACCAGGCGGTCGACCTCGGCCCGGCTGTCGGCGTCGATGTTCAGCAGGAATTTGACGCCCCGGGTGTCGGCGTGTTCGCGCAAGTGCAGCAGGTCGTAGGCTTCGTCGGCGTTGAAGCCGAGGTTGGATTTGCCGGCGTCCAGCCCGCGAAAGATCGGCGAGCGGATCGCCTCGATCTCAGCGAAGCCGAACACCTGCTGGTAGAACCCGCTGAGCGCAACGATGTCGCGGGCGAAGACGTTGACGTAGGAGAGATGGGCCATCGGGAGCCAGTCGAGGCTGTCAGGCCGTGCTGCGCGTGCCGCCGAAGGTGGTCTGCTTGACGAATTTCGAGGTGAGGTGGTCGCCCGAGGTGACGGGCGCGTACTTCGGCTGCTCGCCCGGCGCCAGGCAGCTCGGCAGGCATTCGACCCGTGCGTCGTAGTTGGGCTGGTGGAAAAAAGACCAGCGACTGGCGCCGCCGCCGGCTCGCCTCGACGCCCCATGGCGGGTTGGCGACACGGTGCAGCGTCGAGACCCATCGATCGTTCGTCCACTGCATCATCAGGTCGGCGATGTTCACCACCAGACCGCCTTCGACCAGAGGCACGTCGAGCCAATCGCCCGCCTTGCTGCGGACCTGCAGGCCGGCGTCGTCGGGCAGGACGATGGTCAGGCTGCCGTAATCGCTGTGGGCACCGGCGCGCAGCTGGCCCGGCAGTGGCGCCTCGAGCTGCGGCGGGTAGCTGAGGACGCGGAACATGCTGATGTGCTCGGTCAGCTTGTCGTCGAAAAAATGCTCGGGCAGATCGAGCGCCAGCGCGAAGAGTTGCATCAGCCGCTGCGACAGGTCGCTCATCGCCCGGAAGTAGTCTTCATAGGCCTCGCGGAACCCCGGCAGCAGGGCGGCGTCGGGCCAGACGTTGGGCTCGAAGTGGGCGCCGGCAGCCGGGCCGCGGTGATAGGCGTCGTCCGGCGCGTGGGGCGGCCCGATCGAAAAAGATTCTTTCAGGTCGCCGGGCGCGGCTTCTTCCAGGCTGTAGGAGAGGCCTTCTTCGCCGACCGCGCTGTAGCCACGGACGGCGTCGTCACGGGGGCGTCCGACGTTTCGCTTGACGGCCAGCGGCTGTTCGAAGAACGCTCGTGACGCCGCCGACACTCGTGCGATCAACCCCGGCGCGACGCCGTGATGGGTGACGACCAGAAAGCCGATGCTGCGGCAGGCATCACCGACCGCTGATGCCAGTTCGGCTCTCGCGGCGGCGTCGGCCGAAAAACAGGGCGCGAGATCGATGATGGGGACCGAGAGCAAATCCATGGACTGCGACTTGTGTTGACACCCAGAACCATGCAACTGACGTGCCAGTCAGCGCCATCGGTTTTCAGTCGGTGTCGCGCGCCAGCCGCTCGCTCTTCCAGTAGACATCGTCGCCGCCCAGGCCATCGAGATTTGCCCGGTTCAGCACGCGGGCGAGCACGAAGAGCAGGTCGCTGAGGCGGTTCAGGTAATGGCGCGGCTCGGCGCGGACCGCATCGATGGCCGCGAGCGCCACGACCGTGCGTTCGGCGCGGCGCGCGATGGTGCGGCCGACGTGCGCGAGCGCGGCACTGCGGGTGCCGGCGGGCAGGATGAATTCTTTCAGGCGCGGCAGGGTTTCGTTGTAGTGCGCGAGCGCCTCGTCGAGCCGCAGCACTGCGCTCGCCTTCAGCAATTCGTAGCCGGGGATCGACAACTCGCCGCCCAGGTTGAAAAGTTCGTGCTGGACCACGACCAGCAGTTCGCGGACATCGTCCGGCAGCGGTTCGGCGAGCAGCACGCCGAGCTGCGAATTCAGCTCGTCGACATCGCCCATCGCCTGGATGCGCAGGTGGTCTTTGGCGACGCGGCTGCCGTCGCCGAGGCCGGTCGTGCCGTCGTCACCGGTGCGGGTCGCGATCTGGGTCAATCGATTGGCCATGGCGTCGATGCTAGTGCATCGGCACAATTCGGCGATTGCCGCGGTGCCCGCGGCACTGGAGACGCCCGATGAATGCACCCTTGCCTGCCCACGTGCTGCCGCAGCGCCAATCTCGGACGATTTCGTCCGAAATGCTCGACGCCTTGCGTGCCCGTTTCGGGACGCGCTGCTCGACCGCGCAGGCCGTGCGCGAGCAACACGGACGCGATGAATCGCCGATCGATGCGCCACCGCCGGAGGCGGTGGTCTACTGCGAATCGACCGACGACGTCGCCGCCGTGGTGCGCCTGGCGGACCGCCACGAGGTGCCGGTGATTCCGTTCGGCGTCGGCTCGTCGCTGGAGGGCCATCTGCTGGCGGTGCAGGGCGGCGTCAGCATCGACCTGTCGCGGATGAACCGGGTCATCGCGGTGCAGCCCGAGGACCTGACGGTGACGGTGCAGGCCGGCGTCACCCGCAAGCAGCTCAACGAGGAAATCCGCCACACCGGGCTCTTCTTCCCGATCGACCCGGGCGCCGACGCCAGTCTGGGCGGCATGAGCGCCACCCGCGCCAGCGGCACGAACGCGGTGCGCTACGGCACGATGCGCGAGAACGTGCTGGGCCTGACGGTCGTGACGGCCAGCGGCGAGGTGATCAAGACCGGCACGCGGGCACGCAAGTCATCGGCCGGCTACGACCTGACGCGGCTGATGGTGGGCAGCGAGGGCACGCTCGGGGTGCTGACCGAGGTGACCGTGCGGCTCTACCCGCTGCCCGAGGCGATTTCTGCCGCGACTTGTACCTTCCCGAGCATCGCGGCGGCGGTCAGAACGACGATCCAGATCATCCAGATGGGCATTCCGATCGCCCGCTGTGAATTGCTCGACGCGCATGCGGTGCGGGCGGTCAACCGGCATGACAAGCTGACCCTCACCGAGGCGCCGATGCTGCTGATGGAGTTCCACGGCAGCGAAGCGAGCGTGGCCGAGCAGGCGGCCACGGTGCAGGCGATCGCGAGCGACTTCGGCGGCGCCGGCTTCGAGTGGGCGAGCACGCCCGAGGAGCGGACGAGGCTCTGGACCGCCCGCCACCACGCCTATTTCGCCGGCGCGCAACTGAAGCCCGGCTGCCGCACTGTGACCACCGACACCTGCGTGCCGATCTCGCGACTGGCCGAGTCGGTGACGATGGCGTCGCAAGCCGCGACCGCCGCCGGCATGCCGCACTACATCGTCGGCCATGTGGGCGACGGCAACTTCCACATCGCCTACCTGGTCGACCCGAACATCCCTGCTGAACGTGAGCTGGCCGAACGGCTCAACGGCCAGGTCGTTCAGCGGGCGATCGGCATGCAGGGCACCTGCAGCGGCGAGCACGGCATCGGCCTGCACAAGATGGGGTTCCTGGTCGCCGAGGCCGGTGCCGGCGCCGTCGACATGATGCGCACCATCAAGAAGGCGCTCGACCCGAAAAACATCATGAACCCGGGCAAGATATTCGTGTGGTAGCCCGCCGCGGGCGGCTCGGCCGCCCTAGGAGCCTGCGCGGCAGAAAAGATCGGCTGCAACGGGCGGGAGCGGGCCCCACTTCGTCCCGGCTTTTCGTTGCATACCAGCCGGTATGCGCCTCAAATCCGGGCCAAACTGGAACCCACTCCCACCCGTTTCGCTTCGACCTTTTCTGCCGCGCAGGCTCCTAGGGGAAAGCTCTCAGGCCGGCTGTCGAATGTCGAAAACGCTGAAGGTCTTGCTGAGGCTGGCGGTCTGCACGCGCAGGCTCTCGGCGGTCGTGCCGCTTTGTTCGACCAATGCCGCGTTCTGCTGAGTCGACCTGGTCGAGTTCGACGAGCGCACGTCCGACGTTTTCGATGCCGGCGGTCTGCGCCGCGGTCGCTTCGGAGATCCGGCTGATCAGGTCGCTGACTTGCCTGACCTGCTGGACGATGTCGTCCATCGACCGCCCGGCGTCGTCGACCAGGACGCTTCCGTTCTCGACTTTTTCGACGCTCGCGACGATCAAGGCCTTGATCTCCCGGGCGGCGTTGGCCGAACGCTGGGCCAGGGCGCGAACTTCGGACGCCACCACCGCGAAGCCTCGCCCC
>CAMQQG010000037.1:0-12854 GCA_947034895.1 Rhytidiadelphus loreus
TTACGCCGAGCGCGAGGACGACCTGCTGGTGCGCAAGGGGATCCTCTTCCGCACCCTCGTGGTCGTGCCGTACGGGCGGATGCAGTACGTGGACGTCGCGGCCGGTCCGCTGGAGCGCTGGCTCGGCATCGCGACGGTCCAGCTGCACACCGCCTCGGCGGGCACTGACGCGGCCATCCCGGGGCTCGCCCCCGCCGAGGCGGCGCGCCTGCGAGACCGGCTGTCCTCACGCGGCGAGGCCCGGTTGGCGGGGCTGTGAACGCGCCCGCAGGCGGCGCGTCCCCCGCGAACGGCCCCGGGTGGCATCGGCTGCACCCGGTAACCCCCGTGCTGCGCAGCTGGCGGGTCCTGGCGGTGATCCTCGCCGTGGGGTTCCACCAGGGCAGCAGCGAGCTGCTGACCGGCTCCGCCCGCCGTGAGCTGCACGGCAACGTCGTCCTGATCGCGGTGGCGGGCGTGGCGGTCGCCGTCCTGTTCTCGATCGCGGTCTCCGCCCTGACCTGGCGGGTCACGGTCTACGCGGTCGACGCCGAGGCCGTGCGCCACCACAGCGGGCTGATCTTCCGTCGCCAGCGGGCAGCGCGCCTGGACCCGCCTGCAGGCGGTCGACGTCGTCCAGCCCGTCCTGGCGAGGATCTTCGGCTTCGCCGAGGTGAAGATCGAGGTCGCCGGCGGTTCGGGGTCCGACATCCGCCTGGGCTACCTGCGTGAGGCCGATGCCCAGCGGCTGCGCAACACCCTGCTCGCGCGCTCCGCCGGGCTCGCCTACGAGGGTGAGGAGGCCCCGCAGGCCAGCGAGTCGACGGTGGTCGACGTGCCGCTGGGGCGGGTGGTGGGGTCGCTCGCGCTCAGCCCGGTGACCGCCTGGATCGCGATCGTGGTCGTCGCCCTGGTGGTGACGGCGATCGTCACCGGCAGCCCCGGCCCGCTGGTCGGCGTGGCGCCGGCGGTCGTGGCGAGTGTCGGCGGGCTGTTCACCGCCTTCACCGGCACGGCGTCGTGGAACGTGTCCGTCGCCGGTGACGGCCTGCGCGTGCGGCACGGGCTGCTCGGCACCCGCACCCAGACCGTCCTGCCCGGCGGGTGCAGGCGGTCCGGCTGAGTCAGCCCTTCACGTGGCGCGCTGCGGGTGGTGGCGGGTGCACGCCAACGTCGCCGGGTACGGCCGCGACGGCCGCAACGACCGCCGCACCGGGGACCAGCACGTCCTGCTGCCGGTCGGGACGCGCGCCGAGGCCGAGGCCGTCCTCGCGCTGCTCCTGCCGGGGTTGGTGGCGCAGCAGGGCCAGCAGGGCCAGCACGGCCTGCTCGGTGGCCTCGTCGGCACCGGCCCCGCGGGCGGCTGGACGGCGTCGCCCCGCCGCGCCCGCCTGCTCGACCCCCTGTCGTGGCGCCCGCCACGGGGCGCTGGTCACCCCGGATGCGCTGCTGCTGCGCCGAGGGCGCTTCCACCGCCAGCTCGATGTCGTCCCCCACGAGCGCACGCAGTCCCTCGGTCTGCACCAGGGCCCGCTGCAGCGCAGGATGGGCCTGGCCGGGTTCGCCGTCCACTCCACGAGGGGCCCGGTGCGGCCACGGGTCGAGCACCTCGACGCCC
This sequence comes from Rhytidiadelphus loreus, assembly GCA_947034895.1. Classification (NCBI taxonomy): domain Eukaryota; kingdom Viridiplantae; phylum Streptophyta; class Bryopsida; order Hypnales; family Hylocomiaceae; genus Rhytidiadelphus; species Rhytidiadelphus loreus. The sequence goes on from CAMQQG010000037.1 coordinate 1,598, forward strand.
ACGACGCCGCCGCACTGCTCGCCTCCCAGGCCGAGCGTGCCCGGGTGGCCCGGCATCGGCCGGTCCGGAGCGGTGGATGGAGCAGGTGGCGACCCTGGCGCCGTGACGTGCGCGTCCCAGCCCAGCCCAGCCGAGTCCAGTCCAGTTCAGCCCAGTCCAGTCCAGCCGAGAGAAGCCCCCATGGACCTCGCCGTCCACATCGCGAACTTCGACCTGCCCGGCGCCCCGGCGTCGCTGGCACCGACCCTGGCCGCCACCGCCCGCGCCGCCGACTCCGGCGGCGTCCGCACCCTGACCCTCATGGACCACTGGTTCCAGATGGAGGCCCTGGGTGCCGGCGCCCGCGACCCGATGCTGGAGGGCTACACGACCCTTGGGGTTCCTGGCCGGTCAGGACGCAGCGCTTGGAGCTGGGGCTGCTGGTCACCGGCGTGACCTACCGCCATCCCGGCCTGCTCGCCAAGATCGCCACCACCCTCGACGTCCTGTCTGGCGGCCGGGCGATGCTGGGCCTCGGAGCCGCCTGGTACGAGCGCGAGCACCACGCCCTGGGAGTGCCGTTCCCGCCTGTCGCCGAGCGCTTCGAGCGCCTGGAGGAGACCATCGAGATCTGCCGCCAGATGTGGAGCGAGGACGACGGCCCGTTCACCGGAGCGCACTACCAGCTGGCCGAGACCCTCTGCTCGCCTGCACCGATCCGGCCGGGCGGCCCACGGGTGCTCATCGGGGGCATGGGCGAGAAGAAGACGCTGCGCCTGGTCGCCCGCTACGCCGACGCGTGCAACCTCTTCGCCGTCGGGGCCGGCCGAGATCGCCCACAAGCTCGACGTGCTCGCGCGCCACTGCGAGGACGCTCGCCGGCCGCGACCCGGGCGACATCGAGACGACGATCATCGGCGGCGACGACCCCTTGGCCGACGTCGATGCCTTCCTGGCCAGCATGGCGGCCTACGCCGCGGTCGGCGTCACGACCGTGTGGGTGGGGCCGCCCGGCCCGGACCCGGTGGGATGGGTCGAGCAGGTCTGCGACCAGGTCCTCCCGCGGCTGCGTGAGGTAGGCCCGGGTTCCGCCGGCTGACTTCCCGCCGGCTGAGACCCGCCGGCTGAGCTTCGGCAGGCGCGGCGTCAGGCCGGCGCCTCGCGGCGGCGCAGACCACCGCGACATCCGTGACGGCGAAGAGGAACTGCCCGGCATCAGCCAGCGCGCGCACCTCCTCCAGCCATCCGGCCGCGCGCGCCGCCAGGTGTGGGTCGTCGCTCGACATGGCGGTCGAGAGCATCCCCGTCGCCACCTTCCAGGCGATGGAGGAGTCGTCGAACCGCCGGTGAGGATCGGCCCAGGCGGTGACCTCCACGATGTCCCCACGGCGCCCCGCGGGAGGCGCTCGCGGCGGCGAGGGCCAGCAGCTTGCGGCCCATGAAGCCCGTCCGCGCGCTCCGAGGAGCCCGGTCGCGGGGCCACGGGGGTTCGAGTCGTGGCGGCGCGCGGCCACGAACCGGTCGACGAGGCTGGCGGGTCAGGACGTCGTCGGTGCTCGTGAACAGCGCGGTGTCCCAGTCGGAGTGGACCAGGACGAGCAGGCCGGCGGGCCTCAGCGTGCGGTGGACGTCGGCCAGGTGCGCCACCGGGTCGGCCAGGTGCTCGACGGCGTTGAGCGAGACCGCGCGGTCCAGGAAGCCGTCACCCCAGGGCAGGGCGGCGTCGAGGTCCACGATCCGGCTGCGTACCCGCGGTCGGCCAGCAGGGCGTCGTCCAGCGCCGAGACCTGGTCGAGGGCGTGCACCGCGGCCGGTGCCCACCCCGGGGCCGGCACGTCGAGCAGGGCTCGCACCGTGCGACCAGACCCGCAGGCCAGGTCGGCGACGACCAGCCCCTCGACGTCGAGCCGGGCAAGCCCGGCCACCCGCTCGTGCCGTCCCACGAGCCGAACCCTAGAGCCTGCACGGCCGGCGCGTAGCCTCCCCGGATGCCTGAGCCCGACTCGTCCTCCCTCGGCCTGGCCTCGCCCTGCCGTCCACGGCCCCGCGGGGCGCCCTGGCCGGCTCGGTGTGGGCGTGATCGGGGCCGGCAGGGTCGGGGCGGTGCTCGGGGCCGCGCTGCGCGCCGCCGGGCACGCCGTCGTGGGCGTCAGCGCCGTCTCCTCCGTCAGTCGCGAGCGAGCCGACGTGCTGCTGCCCGGCGTCCCGGTGCTGGAGATCCCCGACGTCGTCGAGCGCGCCGAGCTCGTGCTGATCGCGGTGCCCGACGACGCCCTGGGGCCTCTGGTCTCCGGCCTGGCCGCGACCGGGGCGTGGCAGGGCGGCCAGCTGGTCGTGCACACCAGCGGTGCCTACGGGATCGGTGTCCTCGCGCCCGCCCGGGCCGCGGGGGTCATCCCGCTCGCGTTGCACCCGGTGATGACCTTCACCGGCACGAGCGTGGACCTCGCGCGCCTGGCCGATGCGGTGGTGGGGGTGAGTGCCGACCGCGCGGTGCTGCCCGTGGCGCAGGCGCTGGTGGTCGAGATGGGCGCCGAGCCCGTCGTCGTCGCCGAGAGCGCTCGCCCGCTCTACCACGCAGGGCTGGCCCACGGCGCGAACCACCTGGTCACGCTCGTCGCCCAGGCCGCTGCGGTGCTGCGCGCCGCGGGGATCGAGGACCCCCAGCGCGCCCTCGGCCCGCTGCTGCATGCGGCGCTGGACGGGGCCCTGGCCACCGGGGACGACGCCCTGACCGGCCCCGTCGCGCGGGGGGACGCCGGCACGCTGGCCGCCCACCGCGCGGTGCTGGCCGATGCGGCGGCCAACGGCGCGACGGGCACCGACGTCGTGGACACCTACGTGGCGCTGGCGAGGGCCACGGCCGCGCGGGCGGTGGCCAGCGGACGACTCAGCGCGTCGGCGGCCGCTGCCGTCATGAGCGAGCTGGGGGAACGCGCATGAGCCCCCACGTGGTGCGCAGCCGCGCCGAGCTGGCTTCGGCGCGCTCGCGTCTGACCGGGCCGGTGGCCGTCGTCATGACCATGGGCGCGCTGCACTCCGGCCACGCCGCACTCGTGAGCGAGGCCCGCCGCCATGCCGGCAGCGTGCTCGTGACGATCTTCCTGAACCCCCTCCAGTTCGAGCCGGGGGCCGACCTTGCCCGCTACCCGCGCACGCTCGATGCCGATGTCGCGCTGCTCACCGAGCACGGCGCCGACGTCGTGTTCGCGCCCTCACCGGACGTCGTCTACCCCGGCGGTGACCCTGCGGTCCGGGTGTCCGCCGGGCCGCTGGGCGCGGTGCTTGAAGGGGCCTCACGGGCCGGGCACTTCGACGGGTGTGCTGACCGTGGTGGCCAAGCTGCTGCACCTCGTGCGCCCTGACCTCGCCTTCTTCGGGCAGAAGGACGCCCAGCAGCTGCTGCTCGTGCGGCGCATGGTGGCCGACCTCGACTTCGGGGTCGAGGTGATCGGCGGTCCCGACCGTGCGCGACGCCGACGGACTCGCGTTGTCGAGCCGCAACGCCTACCTGTCGGTGTTCGACCGCGAGGTGGCGCGGGTGCTGCCGCGGGCGCTTGCGGCGGGGGAGCGGGCCGCCGCCGAGGGCGCCAGCGCGATCCGGCGGGCGGCGCGCGACGTCCTGGCCGCCGAACTTGCGGCACGCACCGACTACCTGGCGCTGGTCGACCCGGGATCGCTGGTCGACGTCCCCGGGCACCACCGCGGCCCGGCGCTGCTGGCGGTCGCGGCGCGGGTGGGGTCGACACGGCTGATCGACAACGTGCTGGTGGAGGTGGGTGCCGGGGGGTGACCAGGTCGTGACCAGGTCGTGACCGCAGTCGCGGCGGACCAGGGAGGCCGGTCACGGCGCAGTTTCCTCAGGGGTCAGTGTCCGGCGGCTCATCGGTGCCGATCTCTGCGGCGGCGACAGTGCCGTCGAGGCTCGTGCCCTCCAGCAGGCGGGTCTGCAATGCCCGGCCGAAGCGCCGCACTCGGTGAGCCTGCTCGGGAAAGGGGTAGGCCGCATCGGGGAGCCGGAGCGTCTCGTCGATGCTCTCGGCGAAGAAGCGTCGGTCCATCGGCTCGCGCTCGTCGGCGTCGGCTGCGGCCAGTGCCGCGTCGAGGTTGTGGCGATGGGCCAGCCGGTAGAGATCGTCGAGGTCCCGAGGCACTGACCGGCCGTACAGGGCGGCCATCTTGGTGCGCACCAGCTCCTCCGCGGTGATCGCGAGACCCAGGTCGGTGGGGGTGGTGTCGAGGTCCCGGGGATCATGGACGAGTTCGATGACGGTGCGGCCGCCACGGACGTCGGACAGGCTGAGTCGGACGAACGTGGTGTCCACGTGCACGACCTCCACGGTGAAGCCGGCGGCCTCCAGGGCAGCTCGCACCGCGGGGAGCTCGTGCGCGACCTCGGCGTCGCGAAAGGCGAGATCTCCGTCTTCGCTGGGCCGGTCGGTCAGCTGCCGCTCTGCCATCGCGGCGCCACCGATGAGGTGGCCGCGACCTGCTGTGGCCGCCAGCGCCACGGTGATCGCCCGCCGCTGGATGCTAGACAGCGGCACCGACGCACTCCTGGAGGACGGGCAGCCAGATGGCCCTGGCTCGCCGCGAGAGCACGTCGGTGTCGGCGAGCACGGCGTCAGCGTCGACCCAGGCCAGGATGTCGCGGACGCATCCTTGCTCCAGCACGAGCGCACCGGCCCGGGCGAGCCCGCCGATGTCGGGGGCGAAGGTCATGTCGACCCGTCCGCTCCAGTCCACCGTGACCGGCAGGGTGAAGCGCCGCTGTGGCCGCAGGATCGGGCGCCATCCGGTGGTGGGGGCGAGGACGGTGCGGGTGCCGGCGAAGCCGGACCGCCCGATCTTGCGGCCGGGATCACCGGTCGTGGCACAGAGCGCTTCCAGACGCGTCGTGAGGTCCTGCGAGGGCCGTCGGTCGCCTCGAAGCCACATCGAGATGTAGGGCTGCGGGACGTCGAGGCCGGCCGCAAGCTGCTCCTGGGTGAGGGAGTGACGGTGCAGCGCGGTCGCGGTGAGCCCGGCTGTATCTGTCACCAGTCGAGTATACGAAGCTTCTCAGGGCCGCCGGTACCGGAAGCAGTGGCAGACCAGCGGCATGACCACCGATCCGTCGGGCTCGGCGGAGGCCGCGGCCAGCGCGCGCACCCGCTCCAGGACGGCGTCGCGGTCGTCGCGGACGGCGATCCCCGAGTAGGTCGAGGCCAGCTCGGCGACGTCGTGCGCCGAGCGCAGATGCTGGGCGGCGCTGAAGCGATGGCGTTCGCCCTGCGTCAGCGGCGCCGGCACCCGGGGCCACCAGAGCGCGGCATCAGGGCCGCCCGTCTCGTCGTGCGCCCCCGGATCGGGGATGGACTCGGCGAACCCGGTGCCCTCGACGATGTTCTCGAACTCACGCCCCCACGCCACGGTGAGGTCGCGGGCGTTCCACGCCAGGCCCAGGACGCCGCCGGGCCGCAGCACCCGGGCGATCTCGGCGACGGCCGATGCCGGCCGCATCCAGTGCCACGCGTGGCCGACCGTCACCGCGTCGACGTCCGCATCAGGCAGCGGGATCGCCTCGGCGGTGCCCACGAGGGGGGTGACCGAACCCGCGTCGTCAGCCCCCTCGTGGTCCACGTTCGCCAAGGAGCGGCGCAAGGCGGCGAGCATGCCCTCGCTCGGGTCGACGGCCACCACCTCGTGGCCCAGCTGGGCCAGCACGCGGGTCAGCTTGCCGGTGCCGGCGGCCAGGTCGAGCACGCGCAACGGGCCCTGCGGCTCACCGACCAGCCAGCGCACGGCTTCCTCGGCGTAGCCGGGCCGCAGGTCGTCGTACCGACCGGCGTCGACGACCGTGCCGAAGGAGGTGCGCCGCTTCTCGTCGTCAGCCAAGGCCATGGCGCCATGAGAGCAGAGCCGCCACCCCGCCCCACGCGCGGGGCGGGGTGGCGGGCCGCCGGGCTCGACGCCGAGCTCAGACGGCGTAGCTGGCGATCGCTCGCTCCAGGTCGGCGCCCATCTGCGCCAGCTCCTGCGCCGCCTCGCGTGACTGGCCCACCCGGTGCCGGGTGGCGTCGGCGCCGGTGACGACCCCGTCGACGGACTCGGCGATCCGCTGCGACCCCTGGGAGGCCTCGGCGACGTTGCGGTTCATCTCGTTCGTGGTCGCGGTCTGCTCCTCGACCGCCGCGGCGATCATGGTCTGGTAGTCGCTGATGTCGCTGATCACGGTGCTGATCTCGCGGATCGCGGTGATCGCGTGGGTGGTGTCCTGCTGGATCGTGCTCACCTTGCCGGCGATGTCCTCGGTGGCGCGTGCGGTCTCCTGCGCCAGCTCCTTCACCTCGCTGGCCACCACGGCGAAGCCCTTGCCGGCCTCACCGGCGCGAGCGGCCTCGATGGTGGCGTTCAGCGCGAGGAGGTTGGTCTGCTCGGCGATCGCGGTGATCAGCTTGACGACGGTGGCGATCTCCTGGGAGCTGTTGCCCAGCTTGCCCACGGTCGCTGTCGTCGTCTCGGCCACGTCGACGGCCCGGCGCGCCGTGGTGGCGGCGGCGTCGGCGTTGCGGGCGATCTCGCTGATCGCCGCCTCCATCTCCGATGAGCCGGCCGCGACCGTGGCGACGCTGCCGGCCACGGCACCGGCGTCGGCTCGCATTCCCTCGATGACCCGGAAGTCGGCGTCGGTGCCCTCACCCAGCTCCTGCGCCCGGTCACGCATGGCGCGGGACGCTGTGATCAGGCCCTTCGCGGAGTCGGCGACCACCGCGAAGACGGCGGACAGGGAATCCAGCGTGGCGTCCAGCGCCGCCGCGGTCGAGCCGAGCTCGTCGCGGCCGAGGTTGCCGACCCGCACCCGCAGGTCTCCCGCGGCGACCTGGTCGAGCACCCCGCGGATCGCGGTGACCGGCCGGATCACGCTGCGCGCGACGAGGAGCGCGAGCATGACGGACAGCGCCAGCCCGGCGCAGAGCACGACGATGAGCAGCTGACGCGCGGCGCGGTTGGCGGCCCGCGCGGAGCCGGCGGTCGCCTTCGCGTGGGTTGACAGCGACGCCGCCCCGGCGTCCAGCGCCTTCGTGGCCTGGGCCTCGAAGCCGTTCAGGACCGTGATCTCGGCACCGACCTTCGCCGCGTCACCCGCCTCCGACGCCGCCGCCATCACCGCGAACGCCGAGTTGAAGCTGTCCTTGGCGCTGGCGAACCGCTTCACCTGCGTGGCGGTGTCCGACGGGAGGTCCATGGCGCTCAGCAGCTTCAGCTCGCGGTCCATCGCCTTGCTTGCGGCGGCACTCTTGGCCTCCAGGGCTTTCGTGCTCGAGGGGTCGGCGCCGGTCGCGGCGCGGGATGCCTCGGTCTGCGCCGTCCACCAGTCGACCTGCATCGCCCGGAAGTGGTCGAGCGGCACGGTGCCCTGGCTGTAGACCCTCTGCGCGGTGGCACTGAGCTCCTGCATGCGCACGAGAGCGACGACACCGACGGTCAAGGCCACCACGGCGACCACGAGGATCGCCGCGAGCAACCGCGCACGCAGGCCCAGGCCGCCCCGGCGGCCTCCATCTGCACGATCCTGGGGCCTCGTGCCGTGAAGAACCGCTGAACCGGGAGCGCTGGGCATAGGTGGATCCTTTCTAGACATTGACGGGCTTCGGAGTTACTACCCGCCAGGTAGTGCCATCGGCAGGCGCCGGGGTTACTTGAGCGCGAAGGGGCTGGATAGCCTGGTCTGCCGTGAGCGACACCCCTGAGCTGCCTGACCAGCCCGAGCCCTCCGACCTGCCTGACCTGCCCGAGCAGCCCGACCTGCCCGAGCAGCAGCAGGTACGCCGCGAGAAGCGCCAGCGCCTGCTGGACGCCGGCGCTGGGCGGGTGCCCTACCCGGTCTCGGTACCGCGCACGACGTCGCTGGCCGCCGTGCGCGCCGCTCACGCCGACCTCGAGGCCGCCACGGTGACCGACGAGGTCGTGTCCGTCACCGGCCGGGTCGTCTTCGTGCGCCTGACCGGCAAGCTCGCCTTCGCCACGCTCCAGGAGGGCGACGGCACGCGCCTGCAGGTGATGCTGAGCCTGGCGGACGTCGGTGAAGGCCCGCTGGCGGCGTTCAAGGCGGACGTCGACCTCGGCGACTTCGTCTCGGTCACCGGAGCGGTCGGCACCTCGCGCCGCGGCGAGCTCAGCGTGTTCGCGACCTCCTGGGTGATGGCCGCCAAGGCCCTGCGCCCGCTGCCGGTGCTGCACAAGGACACCAGCGAGGAGACCCGGGTCCGCCAGCGCTACACCGACCTCATCGTCCGCGACGAGGCGCGCCGGATGCTGCGGACCCGGGCCGGCGTCGTCCGGTCGCTGCGCGAGGTCTTCGCCGGTCACGGCTACCTCGAGGTCGAGACCCCGATGCTCCAGACCTTGCAGGGTGGGGCCAGCGCTCGCCCGTTCGTCACGCACAGCAATGCCCTCGACCTGGAGCTGTACCTGCGGATCGCGCCGGAGCTGTTCCTCAAACGCGCGCTCGTCGGGGGGGTCGAGAAGGTCTTCGAGATCAACCGCAACTTCCGCAACGAGGGAGCCGACTCCTCCCACTCACCGGAGTTCGCGATGCTGGAGTTCTACGAGGCGTGGAGCGACTACGACGCGGTGGCCGACCTGACCCGCGAGCTGGTCCAGACCGCCGCCCGCGCGGTCCTGGGCACGACCACCGTGACCCTGCCCGACGGCGAGGAGTACGACCTGGGTGGTCAGTGGACGTCGCTGAGCATGTACCCGTCGCTGTCGGGCGCGCTCGGCGAGGAGGTCACGCCGTCCACCTCCCTCGCTCGGCTGGCGGCGACCGCCGATCGGCTGGGGTTGTCTCTGCCCCCCTCGGCCGGTCACGGCAAGCACGTGGAGGAGCTGTGGGAGCACCTCGTGGGTGACCACCTGCACGCCCCGACCTTCGTGCGCGACTTCCCGGTCGAGACCTCGCCCCTGGTCAAGGCGCATCGCAGCGAGGGCGGCGTGGTCGAGAAGTGGGACCTCTACGTGCGCGGCTTCGAGCTGGCCACCGGGTACTCCGAGCTGAACGACCCGGTGGTGCAGCGGGAGCGGCTCGTGGCGCAGGCCCGCCTGGCCAGCGCCGGTGACGACGAGGCGATGCCCCTTGACGAGGACTTCCTGCGCGCGATGGAGGTCGGCATGCCCCCCGCCGGTGGCGTGGGCATGGGCATCGACCGCCTGCTCATGGCGCTGACCGGGCAGGGGATCCGCGAGACGATCCTCTTCCCGCTCGTGCGCCCGGAGTAGGGACGGCGCGTACCCTCGCGGAGTGCGTGACCTCATCGCCCTCGTCCCCATGGGGAGCGTGGCGCTGCTGTTCTGGTTCGTGATGCGGGCAATGCTGGGCGCCGACCGCCGTGAGCGAGCGGCGATGGCGGCGCTGGATGCCGAGGAGGTCCTGAACCCCAGGCGTCCGGCGCCCGTCGTCGACGAGAGCGTCGTGGCCGGCGTCGTCATCGGGGACGTGCGGGACGTGAGGGAAGTCCGAGACGTGAGAGACGCCGGCACGAACGCAGACGCTGTCGCCGACGCCGACCCGCGCGTGCTGCCGGGCGCCTGAGGGTGGCGCGCACCGACCACGTCGTCCTGGTCGACGACTTCGACGGGTCCGACGCCGCCGAGACCGTGCGCTTCGCCCTGGAGGGCACGTCCTACGAGATCGACCTGTCGGCCCAGCATGCGGCCGCCCTGCGCGAGGTGCTGGCGCCCTGGGTAGGGCACGCCCGGCGCACGTCCGCCCAGAGCGAACGAACGATGCGGAACACCGCTGAGCCCACTGGGCGTTGAGCAGGTCAGACGGACCACACCGGGGTCCGTGCCCCCGGTCCGTCGCAGGGTGTTCTTCCAGGAGCATCACGGCAGTCGGTCGCCGGGGCTAGCATCGTCAAGGTCAGTGGTGACGACGCCGATCAACGGTCCTGCCGCGGATCCTCGCCCATTCCACCGCCCACGCTCGCGAGGAGCGATCCATGTTCGAAAGGTTCACCGATCGCGCACGTCGCGTTGTCGTCCTGGCTCAAGAAGAGGCCAGGATGCTCAACCACAACTACATCGGGACCGAGCACATCCTGCTCGGGCTCATCCACGAGGGCGAAGGCGTCGCCGCCAAGGCGCTCGAGTCCCTGGGCATCTCGCTGGACTCCGTGCGTGAGCAGGTCCAGGAGATCATCGGCCAGGGCCAGCAGGCACCGTCCGGGCACATCCCCTTCACCCCGCGCGCCAAGAAGGTGCTCGAGCTGAGCCTGCGCGAGGCCCTGCAGCTCGGCCACAACTACATCGGGACCGAGCACATCCTGCTCGGCCTGATCCGCGAGGGCGAGGGCGTTGCCGCCCAGGTGCTGGTCAAGCTCGGCGCCGACCTCAACCGCGTGCGCCAGCAGGTGATCCAGCTGCTGAGCGGCTACCAGGGCAAGGAGCCGGCGACTGCCGGCGGCCCGGCCGAGGGCACGCCGTCCGGCTCTCTCGTGCTCGACCAGTTCGGGCGCAACCTCACCCAGGCGGCCCGCGAAGGCAAGCTCGACCCGGTCATCGGGCGCGAGAAGGAGGTCGAGCGGGTGATGCAGGTGCTCTCCCGCCGCACCAAGAACAACCCGGTGCTGATCGGTGAGCCCGGCGTCGGCAAGACCGCCGTCGTCGAGGGCCTGGCCCAGCGCATCGTGCGCGGCGAGGTGCCCGAGACGCTCAAGGACAAGCAGCTCTACACCCTCGACCTCGGCGCCCTGGTGGCCGGAAGCCGCTACCGCGGTGACTTCGAGGAGCGGCTGAAGAAGGTCCTCAAGGAGATCCGCACCCGCGGCGACATCATCCTGTTCATCGACGAGATCCACACCCTCGTCGGTGCCGGTGCCGCCGAGGGCGCGATCGACGCCGCCAGCATCCTCAAGCCGATGCTGGCCCGTGGTGAGCTCCAGACGATCGGCGCGACCACGCTCGACGAGTACCGCAAGCACATCGAGAAGGACGCGGCGCTCGAACGCCGTTTCCAGCCGATCCTGGTTGCCGAGCCGAACCTGGCGCACGCCATCGAGATCCTCAAGGGCCTCCGTGACCGCTACGAGGCCCACCACCGGGTCTCGATCACCGATGGTGCCCTGGTGGCGGCCGCGACGCTGGCCGACCGCTACATCACCGACCGCTTCCTGCCCGACAAGGCGATCGACCTCATCGACGAAGCGGGCGCGCGGATGCGCATCCGCCGGATGACCGCACCGCCGGACCTGCGCGAGTTCGACGAGAAGATCGCCGACGTGCGCCGCGAGAAGGA
>CAMQQG010000038.1:0-19723 GCA_947034895.1 Rhytidiadelphus loreus
GCTTCAGCTCAACGCTGCGCGTGCGTCTGTTCGAACTTGGCCCGCTGCTGCTCCGTCAAGATGCCCAAAACTTCCTGCCGTAAGCCTTCGCGGTTTTCGCTCCACCGATCTGCGCTCGCAGCCTGGTCTGAAATGAGTGAAGCGTAGAGCGGATCCTGTGGCGTCGTGGCAGCGACCATCTGGCGGTAAATCCTGTTCGTGCTTGATGAGCACCGCGGCACCCGCGTCGGCGCGCTCGATCGCAGCGTGGATCTGAGTCTCCTGCTTGGCACTCAAATTCAGTTGTTTCGTCGCGCTGACGAGTTCCGGTGCACCCGGATGAAACTCATGATCGCTCGTGAGTCCGTTGGTTGTCTTCGGCGCGGTACCGTCGGCCACCGCGTCGCCGACGACAGTGGTATCGACGTGAGTCCGCGGCAGTTGCTCGGCAGAGGTGTCCGCCGGAGCTGCCTGTTCGTCCGCATAGACCATTGAAGATGTCGCTAACGCTAAAACGGCAGTGGTTGCCAAAAACCGATGTTTCATATGTCACCTATCAGTGTGCTATTGACTGGGCGCTATAGTAACTGCGTGCTTGCGGTTAAAAGCCTGAGTTCGTCAACACTGACATACGGTCGCGACCCCGGACTACACGGAGCGCGAGCCGCCCGGCTCAGTTCTTGAGTTGAAAGCGGATTCGAAACGCATAACACGACGGCACGGGCTGCCCATCGTCCGTCGATGCGCGATAGTGCCCCGATGCCGCTCGCGCGAGTTTCAAGGCCCCGCCGTCGAGCCGGGTGCTACCGGTGCCTTGCACCGTTGTAGGTTCAGAGGTGAGCCGACCTTTGGGATCGACACACACGCCGACGGTCGCTATTCCCTGCTCTCCCAGACGTTTCGCGGCATCCGGATAGAAGTCCTCCGCGGTGGGGAATTGATCGCCCGGGCCGCCCACTGTGCGCAGCACCACGTGAACGGGAGGTGGTTGGGGTGGTTGAGGTTGAACTGCGATCACCGGTGCAAGCATTTCGCCGACGAGTCGTGGCGCGCCGCCCTGATCCTCGACACCCGGATCGATGAATTCGGGTACGGGTGCCTTGATGACCGGTTGTTCGATCGTCGGTGACACCGGCGGCGGCGGCAGCTTGGGAGTCGGATCATCGATGACCGCGACTTTGAATGGCGGCGGTGGCGTCGTAAAATGCGTGTGCGACAACTTCGTCATCAGCACGTAAAAAAGTCCGACGTGCAACGTCACGACCAGAAAAGCGATGGTCGACCGCCGCGAAAATCGACTCAAGTTGAACTGCACCGGCGCTTGCGCCAGCTTGGGTGCCATGGCCGCCCCCGTCACTCGAACGATCGAAGGCTGGTATTCATACGCGATGACGCGCGTTGCCCAGCAGCACCCGATCGCAAATCGCAGCCGCGAGGCGCCGGGGGGGTCGCGCCGCCAAATCCGCCAGCCATTCCTCCTCCAGCCGTTCCGACAGTGCGTCGGGCGCACGCCTTGCAGCGCTATGAACCAACCATCGACTGACATCGTCCGGCCATACGCTGCGCTGGTTCATGCGAGTACTCCCCGGTTAAAGCTGGCAAACACTTCACTGGCGCGCCGCAAGCCCGTCGGGGTCAGCCGATACAGCCGACGCCGCGGCCGCCCGGCGCTCGAGGGATCGATGGATTCCCACTGGCTGACGAACCAGCCCGCGGTTTCGAGTCGAAGAAGAATAGGATACAACGTGCCGGAGGCAATTGAACTCTGCTGGTGAACATCGGCCCCCGACAGCTGCTGGGTGGGACTTTCCAAAAATATCTCCAGCACGCGGAGCGTTTGCAGAGACATCCGTACATCGCCGTTTTTCTTACCCATGGTAGTAAGTCTACATAGGTGCGCGGCAAACGCAATATACTGACAGCCGATGAACGATCGTCTTATGACAGGGACGGGCATTGGGCTGCGGGCTCAGCATCATGCCTACGTCCGCGATATGGCGCCGAGCGCATCCTGGTTCGAGGCCCATACCGAGAACTACTTTGGCGATGGCGGTGCGCAGATCGAGTGTCTGCTCGAGATCCGCAGCCGCTACCCGCTCTCGCTGCATGGCGTCGGGCTTTCGCTGGGGTCGACAGATCCCGTGGACCGCGAACATTTGCGGCAGGTTCAGCGCGCCATCGCGCGCTTCGAGCCTGCGCTCGTCTCCGAGCATCTTTCGTGGAGTTCGGTGAACGGCGTATTCGCCAATGATCTGCTGCCGCTGCCCTACACGGAGGAGGCGCTGCGGCACATCAGTTCCAGAGTCGCGCAGGTGCAGGACTTTCTCGGACGCCAGATACTGGTCGAAAATGTTTCGAGCTATCTGCAATTCAGCGGCTCCAGCCTGCGCGAGTGGGAGTTCGTCGCGGGCGTCGCTGCCGAGAGCGGTTGCGGAGTTCTTCTCGATATCAATAACATCTATGTCTCCGCTCATAATCATGGGTTCGACTGTCAGGAGTATCTGCGTGGGATTCCTTCTCATGTGGTCCAGGAGTTTCACCTCGCGGGCATACACCCATCGACCTCGACGGACGCCAGCTGCTGATCGATACCCATGGAGGGCCGGTTTGCGACGCCGTGTGGGACTTGTACCGCGCGGCATTACGTCGCTTCGGCACGGTTCCCGTGTTGATCGAATGGGACACCGATATCCCGGAGATGCCGGTTTTGCAGGCGGAAGCGGACAAGGCTGATGCCATCAGGAACGTGGAACATGCCGACGCTGCGTGAAGTGCAAAGCACGATGCTGAACGCGCTTCTCGGATCGTCGAGCGAAGCCGCGCTCGAGCTGCTTGCGCACGATGGCTGCGCGGCCGCCCGACTGCGCTTCTATCGAAACAACGTGACGGCCAATTTTCTGGAGAGCCTGAGATCGACTTATCCGGTGATCGCGCGGCTGGTGGGAGAGGATTATTTTCGCCAGGTTGCGCGGGGCCTGCAGCAGCGCCATCCGTCGCGTTCCGGGGATTTACGGTGGGTGGGACAAGAGCTGCCGGCCTATCTTGCCGAATTGCACGCCGACGGCGACCATCAATATCTGCCGGACGTGGCGCGTCTCGAATGGCTGTGCCAGGAATCCTTGTTGGCGGCCGATCACCAACCTTTGGACTTCGGCAAGCTCGACCAAGCCACGCAAGCCTGCGACTCGGTGATCTTCCTAGCGCATCCCACGCTCAGGTTCTTCGAATCCCGCTTCCCCGCGCTACGCATCTGGGAATCGAACGTGCTGCCCCGATGCGGGTGAATCAGAAACGGTCGATCTTGCCGGGGGCGCGGACCGGGTGCTGTTGCTGCGCCATCGGATGAGGCTCGAATTTCATCGCCTGAATCCCGCCGAGCGCCAATTTTGCCGGGGACTGCTCGACGGTGAACGATTCGCGGCGCTCGTCGAGGACTGCGTGCTGTCCGATCCGACGTTCGACGCCACCGCGACGTTGCGGCGATTCGTTGGGATCGGCGCCATCGTCGATTGCCGGTGGTGAGTCACGGCGTCTTCGCGACTTTCGACTGCCCGGGCCCCGCGAAGGCCCGGTTCGTCACGCGTTTCGCGAGGCGCCAGCCGTCTTTGGTGAGCCTGAAGCTGTCACGATACACGACCACGAACGTGAAGCCGTCCATGGCGATCGGCTCATAGGTTCCGTGCGGCTTGGCATCCTCGCGCGGCCGGTCGGCTGCGAAAGCCAATGCATAGCTCACTCCCGTGGCGGTCGTCTTGTCGACCGGGGTGATCTCGATGGTCGTCAACAGGATCATCACGGTCGGCGGCAGCTGACTCAACCGCTGACGCAACTGCTCTGTACCCTGGAAGACGCCGCCGTCCACCTCCCACACCCCGTCGGGCGTGAAGAGCGATGCACCGCGCGCCGCATCCCGCTCGCTGTAGGCATTCGCCAGATCGTGCAACAACAACGAGCAGGCAACCTGCACCTGTTGAGCGCCGCTGAGCGCCGCGGCGTCCACCGCCATCGGGGCAGCCAGCAAGCAGGAACACAGAATCAGCCATAGGCGCTGCATCACGGAGCGCCGGCTGGTAAGGCCGCCTCGATATCCGCGGACAAATTTTCAGGCTTGTCCGCGGGGGCGAAACGCTTGATCGGCACTCCCTCCTTGTCTATCAGGAACTTCGTGAAATTCCACTTGATCGCTTCGATCCCGAGGATGCCGGGCAAGGATGCCTTCAAGTATTCATATAGCGGCGAGGCATCGGTCCCGTTGACCTTGATCTTGGCGAACAGCGGAAACTTCACGCCGTACGTCAATGAACAAAAGTTCTTGATCTGTGCCTCGTTACCCGGCTCCTGATGCCCGAATTGGTCGCACGGGAAGCCGAGTATTTCCAATCCGCGAGCGCGATATTTTTCGTACAGCGTCTCGAGACCGGCATATTGAGGTGTAAAGCCGCACTTGCTCGCGACGTTGACGATCAGCAGCGGATGCCCGCGATACGTCGACAACGGCTGGTCGACACCGTCGATGGTGAGCGCCGAGAAATCATACGTGTTCATCTGTGTCCCCTCGTTGCGTCGAAGCACAGCATAACGCATCGTTGCGCCCGCACGGTCGGCGTCACCGAAACGGAATCTGACAGTAGGAAGTTCCATGCCGTGGACTCGCGCCGCTGCGCGACAAGAAGTTGCCGAGCGCGGCGACCGATGCGTTCGACCGCGGCGTCGGTCCGACGATCACTTTCTCGAAATCGATGCGTCGATCCACCGCCTTGGGCAACGCAAACCTCGTGAACGGAACCAGCATCGATTCGCCTTCCCGGTACTCGACCGGTTCGGCCGCATAGTTGGCGACGATGTGAGACACCGCCCGCCATTCTTGCTCATCGCGATAGGCACTGTCTTTCAGCAACGCCGCAACCTGCAACAGGTCGTCCTCGACTTCCTCGAACACGTCGTAGTACGACTCGTGGCGGGCGCGCGTCGAGTCCTCGGGGCTCTCGCCGCGCAAGCGGCCGAGCTTGACGAGATCGTCGATGAAGCGCTCGCCAATGATTTTCTGGTCGTCGGGTGCATGTACGCACCGCGCCAGTTGAAATGACTGATGCGCGGCCACCGCGCTCAACCGGTCCGGGTCGAATCCCACGGAGACGCCCTTGCCCGAGCGGGCGTAGCCGCGCCATTGATTCAGTTGATTGCCATCGGCCGAGAAACACACGACGAACACGAGATGGCCATGCGACAGCCGCTGGCGCAGCCATTGCTCGAACTGGTGCAGCATCGCACGCGCGACCGTGTCGCGCGACTGGCGCGACTGGATGCAGCGGTTGAGTAGAACGCCCACGTGATCGAGTTCCGTCGCATCGTTGAGGAAACGCAGATCGGTGGCCCGCAGCGCCGCGTCTTTGACGATGCCGAGCAGCGATTGCAGCGTCGTGTAGTGATACAACGGAGTCGTGGGCTGCGGCTTGTAGAGCCCTTCGACGATGTCGGCAATGCTCATGCTTGCAGGAACGGCAACGTCGGCAGCCGAGCCGCCGCGAGGTCGAGGTCAGCGGAGACGACCGCAACACCGTTCTCAGCATACCAGGCGGCATTGTAGTAGCTGTGAGCGTAGCGATCACCGCTGTCGCACAAGATGCTGACGATGGAACCGGTTGCGCCTTCCTCGCGCATCCGCTGAGCCAGCTCCAATACGCCGACGAAGTTGGTTCCTGTCGAGCCGCCGACCCGCTTGCCCAAGCGTTGCGTCACGAGGCGCATGCCCGCAAGGCTCAGTTCATCGGGCACTTTGACCATGGCATCCACACAGCTCGCGAGAAAACTGGCCTCGACGCGGCGGCGACCGATGCCTTCGATTCGCGAGCCGTGCGGATGCGTGAGCGAGCGATCGGTGATCCCCTCGAGCGAGGCCTGGTAGTGCGAGAAGAAGACCGAGTGCTCCGGGTCCGCGCACAGTATCCGGGTATCGTGCTTCGCATAGCGGACGTATCTACCCAGCGTCGCGCTGGTGCCCCCGGTCCCGGGGCCGCACACGATCCAGGTCGGTGTCGGAAAGCGCTCGTGCTTCATTTGGGAATAGATCGACTCAGCAATATTGTTGTTCGCCCGCCAATCCGTGGCCCGCTCGGCGTAGGTGAACTGATCCATGAAATGGCCGTGCAGTTCCTGGGCGAGCCGCTCCGACGTGTCGTGAAGCCCCGTGTGGTCATCCACGAGATGGCATCGACCGCCGAAGAATTCGATCGCCGTCAGCTTGTCGGGAGACGTGGAGCGCGGCATGACCGCGACGAACGGCAGACCCAACAACTTGGCAAAATACGCCTCGGAAACCGCGGTCGAACCGCTGGATGCCTCGACCACGGTAGTTGCCGAGGTGAGCCATCCGTTGGCCAGCGCATACAGGAACAGCGAGCGCGCCAGCCGGTGTTTCAGGCTGCCGGTGGGATGACTCGATTCGTCCTTGAAATAGACATCGATGCCGGGGAAACCCGGCATCGAGAGCGGCAGCAGATGGGTGTCGGCGGAACGGTGAAAATCGGCGTCGATCTTGCGGATGGCATCGACTACCCACGTACGATCGCTCGAACTCATGTGACGGGCGGCTGCGATTGTTCCATGGCTGGTTTAGCCTACTTCACCGCGTCCGACCATGCCAGCGAAGCATCGCTGATGAGGAAAAAGCCGCTCAGTGGCCGGTGTGAGTCACCACGATGGGTCCATCTTCCCGCGCCACGGTCATCGGTATCGCAGCTGCCCGGAGCTCGAGCACCAGCTGTTTGATTCCCGCGACCCGGTTGGCGGTGCGTTCGACCACCTTGCGTTCGGCAAAACTGTTGACGCGACCGGAAATAGTCACGATTCCGTCCTGAACGTGCAGACTCAAGCGCGCGTAATGCAGAGCCGGACTGTTCTTGAATTCAGTGGTGACGCTGTGCAACAGCTGCGAATCCGTATCCATTGGTACCTACGACAAGGAATCACGATCCTGTGAAGCCTCGACTGTAGGCCGAAACGTACCCCCGATTCCGTGCGCTGCCGCACGCTGCAGGCACGTTCAGCGCGGAACGAACGAACGTTCGATCACGTAGTCGCCGGGCTCGCCCACGTGTGGAGAAATTTCAAAGCCGCGCGAGTTCAACATCGTCGACAAGTCGGTCAGCATGGCAGGACTGCCGCAGATCATGACGCGGTCCTCTTCCGGATCGAGGGCCGGCATGCCGGTGTCTTGAAACAGCTTCCCCGTTTCGATCAGTGATGTCACCCGGCCCTGGTAGCGAAAGCGTTCACGCGTGACGGTGGGAAAGTAGACCAGCTGATTGCGCACCTGTTCGCCGAGATACTCGTGATGGGTCAATTCCCACTCGATGTAGTCCCGATAGGCCAATTCGCTCCGATAGCGCACGCCGTGCACCAGCACGATCTTCTCGAACCGCTCGTACGTCTGCGGATCCTTGATGATGCTCATGAAGGGCGCGAGTCCGGTTCCCGAACTCAGCAGGTATAAGCGTTTGCCCGGCTTCAGATCGTGTAGCAGCAATGTGCCCGTGGGTTTGCGGCTGACCAGGACTTCATCGCCCGGCTTGATGTTCTGCAACCGCGATGTGAGGGGTCCCAGGGCCACCTTGATGCTCAGGAACTCCAGGAACTCCTCGTGATTGGCGCTCGCGATGCTGTAGGCGCGCATCAGCGGCTTGCCGTCGACGAGCAACCCCAGCATCAAGAAATGGCCGTTCTCGAACCGTAGGCTTTCATCCCGGGTGGTCTTGAAACTGAACACCGTCTCGTTCCAGTGATGCACACTCAGGACGCGCTCGGCGCCGACGTTGGCCATGGACTCGCTCCTTCAGCCGAGTTCGCGCACGACGCGCACGCGGCCGACCGCCGGCACCATCGCCGCCAAGGCGAGAGCTGAGACCAAAAAAGTCGCAGCGAAGACCCAATAGAGCGACACTGTCTGCCAGCCGCGGTCCACCAGTACTCCCGTTGCCAGGGGTGCGAGGATGGCTCCGATGCGGCCGATACCAATTCCCCATCCCATGCCGGTGGTCCGCAGATCGGGCGGGTACAGCGCCGGTGTAAGCGCATAGAAACCCGCCATGGCACTGGTCGCCATGGCGCCCAATCCGACACCGATCAACAACGAAGCCGCAACGCTCCCCGTGGTCATGGCGAAGACGCCCATCAATACGCTCGACACGGCGAGACAGAACGAGATGAGGCGGCGCACTTCGAACGCCTTCGCAATGAACGCGAACAACACCGTACCGCCGATGCCGCCCACGCTCAGTAGAACTCCGCTCGTGATTCCCTGCTGCGCAGTCAATCCGCCGGCCGTCAGGAGCTTCGGGGTCCAACTGAACACGAAGTAATAGCCGCCCATCACGAAAAAGAACGCCAACCAGATGAGCAGCGTCGAGCGTCCCATGCCGCGGGAGAACAGACGGCTGACCGCGGCGTGCGCCGCAGCGGGGCCGCTTCCGATCTCCGGCAGCGCATCGACGGCCGGGTGGTGCATGCCCGCCAGCAACCGGTTGAGTTTTTGCAAGGCGCCGGCCGGCCGGCGCGTGATGAGGAAGTCCAATGACTCCGGCAGACCGAAGAAGCTCAGCGGCAGCATCACGAACGATGCGGCCGCACCGAACTCGAACGCCGACCGCCACCCATAACGGCCGATCAACACGGCGGCGATCGCGCCTCCCACCGTTCCGCCGATCGAGTAGCCGGATGTGTAGAGGTAACTGGCTGTGTTTCGCCAAGGATCCGAGGCGTATTCGGCGACCAATACCGTGGCGCCCGCCAGAATGCCGCCGATACCGATCCCGGTGAGCGCACGCAATGCGCACAATTGCCAGAAATCGCGGGCCATGCCCGACAGCGCCATCCCGATGCTCACCAACAACACCGCGGCCATCACGATGGTGCGCCGCCCCCAGCGGTCGGCGCGTGGCGCGAGGAACAACGAACCCGTCGCCATACCGATGAGACCCGCACTGAACAGCCAGCCAAGCCGCGCACCGGAGAGCTTCCAATCGGCACTCACGCCCGGAGCGGTGAACGACATGACGAGGATGTCGAAGCCATCCAGCATGTTGAGGCCGACGCAGACCATGATGGCCACCACCTGATGAGCACTCATCGGGCTCGTGGCAACGAGTTGTCGGATATCGGCGGACGTGCGACTCATTGGACGATTACCGGAACCTGCGTCGCGGGCGGGGTATTGCGGCTTCTCTGACATCGGACGACTCCATCGATCAGCACCATTCCCACACCGGGAATATCTCCGAGCTGCACGCTCTCCAAGAGATCACGCCCTGCGGTATTTTGCGCCTTATCCAAGAAGACGAGATCCGCCGCACGCCCCGCCTCGATCAGCCCTGAGTCGAGATGACGCAAGCGCGCCGTATTGCCCGTGGCATAGCAAAATACTTCCGCGGCAGGGATATCGGCCATGCTGGAAAGCAATGCGATCATGCGCAAGATGCCGAGCGGCTGTACGCCGGAGCCGGCGGGACCGTCCGTGCCGAGGATCAACCGCTCGGCGCATTTGAGTTCGCGCGCGTAGCGTGCGGTCAGTATTCCGATCCGCTCGTTACCGTTGTGGACAATTTCGAGTCCGCGCCGCGAGCGCTCACACAACTCACACACCTGGGAGTGCGGCAATGACGTGTGTCCGCCATTGATGTGGCCGATGATGTCCGCATCCGCTTCCAAGACGATATCTTTGTCGATCAAACCGGAACCCGGGATCGACGGGCCGCCCGTATGGATGGTGCTTTGGATGCCGTGCTTGCGGGCCCAAGCGACCATTTGTCCGGCTTCGGCACCCGCCTTCACCGATCCCAGTCCAATTTCACCGAGCAGCGAAACGCCTGCCGCCGCCAGCTCCGCGAAATCGGATTCCACCATCCCTTTCTCGAGAATGGGCGCCCCCGCGTGCACCTTGACGCCGCTCGGACGCAGGTTGGCGAAACAGCGCTGCGCCGTGATGGCCAATGCCTTGAGGCCGACGATGTCTTTGGGTCTTCCGGGCAAATGCACTTCGCCCGCGGAGATCATCGTGGTCACGCCGCCGTTCAGGGTCGAATCGATCCATCCCAGCTGGTTCTGCCGCGGAGTCCAGTCGCCGAATACCGGATGAACGTGCGAATCGATCAAGCCCGGTGCCAGCGTCGTGTGCCTGGCATCGATGCACACGTTGGCCTCCGAGATGTCGCAGTCGGCGCGGCGGCCGACGGCGGTGATCCTGCCGTTCTCGATGACGACGGTATCGCAGTCCAGAATCGGTTGCTGGATGTCACCGGACAACATCAAGCCGACATTGATGATCGCGACCTTGCCGCTGCCACCGGTTTCCGGGGGACCCGACATCAGCGCAGGCCGTCCTTGCCGATGATGGCGTGCGCCTCGAGCCCGCCCACGCGCGGTGACGGCCTGCCGCTGTCCGTGACGGCGATGGCGACCAGGATCTCGTTGGCGCGCGGTGCGTCCGAGACCCTTGCCTCGATCGCATCGAAGTGACTCCGCACGTACGCCGCATCCTTGTGACCCAGCGGCACATCGATGGCCGTACCGAGGCCGCCCATCTTTTTCGCCGACGGCACGAGCGCGGCACCGGACCCCCACCTCACGACGCAATGTCGCGCCCATCTTGGGATGCAGGATGGCCGCGGCGTGCTCCAATTCACCGCTCTCGCCGACGATGGCCGCCTTGCCATAGCTCTGCGCAGCCGCAGGCTCGATGCCGAGCGCTGCCACACATTTGGCGCCGAGCAATTGGCCGAGTTCTTCGCCGATCGTGACGAGCAACTCGAGGTCCTCCGCATAGCGGCCCGCGTAGGGATTGGCGATAACCGCCATGGCGACCGCGCGACGGCTCGGTGGCTCGACCGCGCGGCCCATCTCCATGCGCATTTCATCGACTTGCACCACGAGCTTGCGTATTTGAGCAATCATTGAACTCTCACCGTTGACCATCCCACTGGCTGATCTGCGATGTGCGCAGTCCGCCGAGCCGCTCATGAATGCGCGGTCCCAGGCTCATCACGAGAATGTACGCGACTTCGTCGGCCGCCGGCGCTCCCGGTACGCGCACCTCGATGGCATCGAGATGACTTCGAACATAGCTGGCATTCACGTGCGTCAGCGGCACGTCGATGGCGGTGCCGGGAGCACCGACTTTTTTAGTCGACGGCACGATCGCCAAGGCGTTGCCGCGCTGGCCGGTGGCGCCCGCCATTGCATCGGCGTCCGTGTCTTGCCAGCCGAGCGCCTCGCGCATGCCGTAACCGCCGGGCACGTGCCACAGCGCGCCGTGTTCGAGTTCGCCCGCCGCGCCGACGATGGCGGCCTTGCCGTAACCTTGAATGGCGTCGGCGTTGCAGCCGACGGCATCGATCAAGCAGCGCGCGAGCGTCAATCCCAGCGGCTTCAGTTCTTCCATGAAAGGCGCAATGTCGGCGACGAATCTGCCGGCGTAGGGGTTCGCGATGACCGCAACGGCCGCTCCGCGCCGCAGCGGCGCCGCCGGCGGCGGCCCGAACTCATGAAAAATATCTTCTACCTGCGTGAGGATCCGGCGAACGTCGATCATGCGGCCGCCGACTCGATGAGGCTCGCCGGCATCACGAGACGCACCTGTCCTTGCAGAAAGAGTGCCGCCGCGTGAATGGCGCCGCGGCTTTGCCACAGTTGCGCTTCCGATTCGCCGTTCGACAAGGCGGCATCGATGGCGGCCGGCGACAACGCGGGTACATACCGCGTCACCCGCATCGCTCCAAGATCGCTGTCATCTTTAACCTCGAAGGCCGGCGCACGGACGATCCCGGGAAAATCACCATTCACCGCGTTTTGCAATGAGAGTCGCTGCAGCGTCCGCGGCCGCCGCGTTGCGAGCCAATACGGTAACACTGTCCGCAATTCCGAGGCTGAAACTTCGGCCGCGCCAACCGCTCGTGGCAACCCCCCCGCACCGGCCACTCATGGCGCAACGTGAACACGCCGTCGAGCGCACGATGGTAATTTTCCGACGTCGACAGCCGCTCGATTTGCGCCCCAGATACCGACGCGGTACGCCGCTCCCGCGGGCAGGTACACCGCGATATCTCCGCCGTTGTTGATGCTCGCGCGCCGTACGCCGGGTCGATCGAACACACCGATGAGTTCATCCGCCACCGCACCCGCGACCGCGGCCATCGGCGTGATGAAGCGCTCGGCCGCATGGACTGCGCAGGCCCCGACCATGCGCACCGCCACGGGTCCCGTGACTGTCGGCGCGTCGGCCGCGGCGCGGCGCAGTTGCGGCAGCTCCGCGACCAACGTCGGCAGCACATGGACGAATCGATCCCAACACGCCGTCAGCGCGCGCTGGCGCGTCTGTGCGTCCGCATCGACATCGATGACGAGGTCGATCGGCCCATGTTGGAACAGCCATCGAGCGTCGTCGAGTTGACGGCGCGAGGCGCCTGCGGCAGCGACGGTCATCCGAGCAACGCCCTGCCATCGACCGGCCAGGGATTCGCCGTCGTCACCCGTCGGAGGCGATCCGGCGCGCGTGCGAGCACCTCGGTCAGTGGAATCACGCTGTCCATGTAACCGCCCAAGGCCGCGAAGTCCTTAAGTTTCATCGTGAATTCGATGGGCGCAACGATCGCCGGCGTCGGCACCGTGCCGAACGAGCGATCGGGCATCCGCGCCACATCCACCATCACGGTGATGCCGCCGCCGGGCCAGACATACGCAGGCGCTCCGCCGCACGTCACGTTGACCAACGCATCCTTGATGGATCTCGTGAGCCGCACCGGACTTTCGGTGACGCCGGCCCGCAGACTGCCTCCGGCGCCGCCAATGAACAGGATGCTCGACAACGCAGGCTCGCAATTCTCCGCGATGCGCTCGACCGCCCCCTTGACCGCCAGCGGCATCTCTGCCGGCAGCGGACGCAGTCCCTCGTCCAGGACGAAATACTCCGCATGTTCTCCCGTGGTCGACACCATCAGCAAGCGCAATCCCGGCCAACTCAACTCAGGGTCGAATCCCGCGATGATGGACAGCGGATTGACGATATCGGTGCCGCCCCAGCCAACGCCGGGATTCGCCACTTTGAAATACCGTCCCGGCGTCGACCGGCGGCCGATCAGCTCGATGCCTGACGGACGGATTCCCAGGTAACGGCCCGCCTGGTGTTCGGTCAATACACCGGTGATGTGATCGTCGACGACCACGACCTCGTCCACCAGTCCCTGCCACTGCTGCGCAAAGATACCGATGGTGGCCGACCCGCAGCCGACGCGCATACGGCTTTCGGGAACCCCGTTGACGATGGGCGCGCGCCCGGACTGCACCACCAGCGTCGATCCCCCGTCGATCGATAGCTCCACCGCTTCCTTGTTGCCGAGCGCCGCCATCAGTTCGCACGTCGAGCGCCCTTCTTTTTTGCTACCCCCAGTGAGGTGATGCACACCGCCGACCGAGAGCATTTGCGACCCATACTCGGCGGTGGTGACGTGGCCGACGATCTCCCCGTTGTGTCGAATGTTGGCCTGCTCGGGCCCGAGAAAACGGTCGGTATCGATTTTGATCTTGAAGCTGCAGTAGCTGAATATGCCTTCCGTGACCACGGTCACCACATCCACGCCATCGTGCTGGCTTGCGACGATGAAAGGCGCGGGCTTGTAGTCCGGATAGGTGGTGCCCGCACCGATCCCGGTTACGAATACCGGGGCCTCCTCGCCGTCTGATTGCTGTTGCGTCAGCACCAGCGCATCCACCCGGGTCAATACGCCGGCGAGGTTCCCCCATCGGTCGCAGGCACCGGTGCGACCCGGGCTGATGAGGCACAGCACGGGACACGCATCGCAGCGCACTTTGTCAGCGGCGGCGACCCGCGCCGGCGTCTCGGCCTTGAGTACGGTGGGACCCGCGGTGTCGGCCAACGCGGGATCGAAATCCTCGCGCACGTGGTCGACGCGTGTGTGGCCCGGCTGTTCATTCATGCGGTATCGCACCTCTGGCTTGCAGCGGCTACACTTCGGTCCACCGCAAGACACTAAATAATGAAGTAATCACTTCAAGAATTATCAAGCTAGCCCAGGGTCACGAAAAAGGCAAGTAGAGGAGCTTATGGCTGAGGCGAAGGGCAGGACGGGGAGCACAGGCGCGACGGTTGCGTCGAAAAAGCCGCGGCGCGGGCGCCCCGCCGGGCAGGTGCCGACCCGCGAAAACATTCTGCGAGCCGCCATCGAGGTGTTTGCCCGGCAGGGCTTCGCTGGTGCGCGGGTCGAGAAAATATCCAAGGCGGCACGCTCGACGGACCGCATGATTTATTACTACTTCGGCAGCAAGGAGCGCTTGTTCATCGCGGCGTTGGAAACCATCTACCGGGAACTCGGTGATGCGGAAACCGCGCTCGATCTGTCAGGTCTGCCGCCCGACCGCGCGCTTTGCGCCATCATTCGTTTTACCTGGAACCATTATCTAGAACATCCAGAGCTGCTGACGCTGCTCAACAACGAGAATCTGTTGCAGGGCAAGCATCTGTCGCGATCCAAGGTCGTCAAACAGCTGTCGATCCCGTTCCTGTCGATTCTTTCCGACGTCCTCGCCCGCGGCGTCGAACAAAAACTCTTCCGTTGCAACATCGATGCGCAGGAACTCTACATCGCCATGTGCGCACTGGGTTATTTCTATTTGTCCAACCGCTATACCTTGTCCGCGTTCCTAGGCACGCCGCTGATGGCGCCCGCGGCGCTCGAGCGCTGGCCGGCCAACGTCGAAACCCTCATTCTGCGCTATGTGGCTCGCGACTGAAGCGCGCCGCCGTTTCCCGGACGTCGCGCCACGCCGGCTTGTCCGGCGCGAAACGCGCGCGCAGATAGTTGGCAAGATCCGTCACCTGAACCTCGTCGAGACTGTTACGGAACGCGGGCATGGCGCCGAGATGACTCAACTGCGGCACATTGACGCCGTCGAGAATGGCCCGCAAGACATTGTCCGGCCGCGACTGGTGCAAGTTCGTGTTGAGCGCCAGCGAGGGCCGGACCGCCGCGAGCATTCCTGATCGGGGATCGTGGCACGCAGCACAAGCCCCCTCGAACAAGCGCGCGCCTGCCTCGGTCGAGAAGGCTTCGCGCGACAGCGTGCGTGATTCCCAAAGCCGCGCCATCGCCTCCTCCGCCTCGACCGGCAACTGCGCATTGAACGAGCCCAGATAGTGCGCCATCGCACCGATGTCCGAATCGGGCAGCAGCGCGAGGCTCGCAATCACGGGCTGCATCGGGCCGGCGGCGGCGCCGTGAAAACGGGTTGCCCCGGTGCGTAGATAGGAAAAAAGTTCGGCTTCGCTCCACGCGATGGGCGCCATGCTCAACGCCGTGAGCGCCGGCGCATCCCAGCCGTCGGCGTTGCCGCCCGACAAATGCCGATCGCCCTTCACCTCCGCTCCCAGCACGTTGCGCGGCGAGTGGCAGGCGGCGCAATGACCCAGGCCCTCGACCAGGTACGCGCCGCGATTCCACTGCGCCGAGCGCAATGGTTCATTTTGGTATTCCCCGGGACGCAAAAAAAGCGCATTCCAGAAGGACAAGAGCGGGCGCAGGTTGAAAGGAAATGCCAGACGCGTCTGCGGGCTCGCGGCCACCACCGGCGGCAGCGACAGGAGATAGGCGTACAGGGCTTGGAGGTCGCCATCCGACGTACGTGTGAAAGCAGTGTAAGGAAACGCGGGATATAACTGCCGGCCGTCGCGATGAATGCCGTGGCGCATGGCCCGTTCGAATGCGGCGAACGACCATCGCCCGATGCCGGTTTCGAGATCCGGCGTGATGTTGGTGGTGAACACGCTGCCGAAAGGCGTGTCGAGCCGTCGTCCGCCGGCGTACGCAGCGCCGTTCGGCGCCGTATGGCAGACGCCGCAGTCGCCCAGCGCCGCGAGCTGCGCGCCGCGAGCTATGGTCTCTGCTGAATACAGCGAACCTGAGGCCACCTCCGGATCGATGGAGAAGCGCCATAGCAACAGCGTCATCGACATTCCGATGACGCCCGCAGCCGCGGCTCCCAGGGCTTGCCGCCAAGACGAGCGCGGAGGCGCATCGGGCGGTGCGGCCATTCGTCGCAGATCCTCGAGCTGCGCAGCGACCATGGCCGTCGCGGCCGACTCGCGCGGGCTCTCAGGCGACACCCCATCGTCCACGCCCCCCGCGCGCAACGCGGCTCGAACGCGCTCCGGCGTGAACGGCGGCTCTCGCATCCGGATACCGGTCGCATCGAAGATGGCGTTCGCGATCGCCGCTGCGCTCGGCACCGAAGCAGACTCGCCTGCGCCCAACGGCGGCTCGTGCGGACGCGGCATCATCACGACCTGGATGACGGGAACCTCGGTGAACTTCAGGACCGGGTAGGCGCCCCACTCCCGGGTTTTGGTGAGCGGACCTTGGAATTCCACCTCCTCCTTGAGAGTGCGGCTGATCGACTGCAGCACGTTGCCGTGAATTTGATGCTGCACGCCGGCGGGATTGACGACCATTCCCGTGTCCTGGCCGACGACCACGCGCGAGACCTGAAACGTCTCCAGTCGACAAATCCACCTCGACTTCGGCCACCCAGGCGGACCACGCGGCTGCCGTGCCTGGAAACTTGCCGTGCACGTAGCGCGCATACGCGAAGCCCTGCCCCCGACGTCGCAGAGCCCCGATCTCCTCGCGCAAAGGTTCGGTGCGCGGGCGCCAGTCCGCGCGCTGCGCCACCGCCTCGACGAGGTCGCGCGCCCGCGGATCGTCCAGATGATGCAGACGAAATTCGACCGGATCGGCACCGGCGGCGGCCGCCAGCTCATCCATGTAGCACTCGTGCGCGAAGGAGTTCGGCAGTGCCGATACTCCCCTGAACCACGACGCGCGCACGATGGGTGCCATGTCGTTCACCACGATGCGCATGTGCTCGAGTCGATAAGGCGGAATCGCAGTGCGGTCGCCCATGTCGGAGAAGGTCGAGACGGCCGGCACCGTACCGGTGAGCAACAATGCCAGTGTCGGCGCCAAATTGGACGGGTAGCGCGTATCGAAATCGTAGGCAGCGATCGATCCATCCACCGCCAAACCGCCGTCGACGTTCATGATCTGCGCCGCCCCTTTGGGCTCCCAGACATTCTCCTGTTCACGAGTCAGCTGCACACGCACCGGGCGTCCCACGGCCCGAGACAACAAACGCCGCATCGGCCGTGACGTCGTCCGCGCAATTGCGCCCGTAGCAACCGGACGCCTCCAGGCGGACGACCTCCACTCGGGCCTCCGGCAGCTGCATGAGCATCGCAATCTCGGCGCGCACGGTGTGGGGATTCTGTGTCCCTGACCATAGTGTGATGCCGTCGTCGCGCCAATCGGCGACCGCGCACGAGGGGCCGATGGACGCATGCAATTGATAGGGCCAGACATAGGTCCGTTGCATTCGTTGCGCGGCATCCGCGATGCGCTGCGACACGTCGCCCATGTCCGCGAGGGTGCGCGGTCGGCTCGGATGGGTGCTCAACGCCTGGCGCAGATCGTTCAGATCGGGCATCACGGGGCCCGGCCTCCACCTGACGCGCAATACACTCGCCGCAGCGGCCGCTTGCTCCTCGCGCTCGGCCACGATGCCGATGAAATCGCGGATCACGACCACGGCGACGATGCCGTCGATCCCGGCAATCGACGATTCATCCACCGACACCAAGCTCGTGCCAACGAAATCGCCACTGTCCAGTCCCACGTAGGGCGGGCGCACCACACGCCCATGCAACATTCCGGGCATACGCACATCGTGGACGTACACCCGTTGACCGGTCGCTTTCGCCGCGATATCGACGCGCTGCACGCTGTGTCCGACGATGCGGTAATCGGCGACCGCCTTCAGCGCAGCGCCCGTGCCGAGAATCAAGCGATCGGTGCGCCCGGCGAGCAATGTTTCGAAACTCACCCGCAGCGCATCGGTGCCTTCAGCCCAGATCCAGCCATCCTGGGTACGCAACTCTGCAGGATTTTGTCGCAGCCGCTGCGAGGCCAGTTCGATCAAGAAATGTCGAGCTTGAGCGGCAGCCTGACGTAGCGGAACTGCCGCTACTTGAATGGTCTCGCTGGCGATGGTCGGACCCTGATTGGGGCCCCGCTCGGTGTCACCGAGCACCAGGGTCACGCGCTCGAACGCCACATCGAGTTCTTCCGCGACGATTTGTCCGAGTGCAGTACGTACACCCGTGCCCATGTCGATGTGCCCGTTGAACGCGGTGATCGCGCCATCGTCGGCCAGAACCAGGAACAGTTCGACTTCGGCACTGCCGGCGACGGGACGCACGACGCTGAGCGTCATGGGGTCCCGTCACGCAGCGTCACCGCCGCGCACCTGACCGCCTCGAGAATCTCGAGGTGAGTGCCGCAGCGGCACAACTGATGTTTGAGCGCCTGCCGGATCTCGCTGTCCGTCGGATCGGGATTGCGATCCAGCAGCGCCTTGGTTGCCATGATCATGCCGTTCAGGCAGTAGCCGCACTGGGCCGCTTGCGCCGCGATGAAGGCGCGCTGGATGGGATGCAACCGCTCCATCGTGCCGAGACCTTCGAGGGTCACGATACGAAGCCCGACGACGTTGCCCACGGGAATGACGCAGGAGCGCACACAGTCTCCCTCAATCAACACCGCGCAAGCACCGCACTCGCCGAGACCGCAGCCGAATTTCGGCCCGTTCAACATCAGGTCGTTGCGCAAGACGTTCAGCAGCGGAGCATCGATCGGAACATTCAACGTGTGCACACGGCCGTTCACGTCGAGGCAGATGCAAGCATCAGCGCTCGGGCCATGAGCCATGCAGGTAGTCATCCGCCGAATTTACCGACACTTCCGCGAAGATGCTATATTCGATACGATGAATCGTCGGAATGTGTTGCGCGCTCTCTACGGAGCATCCGTCGCCGCGTTCGGCGCTCGCTCGCTGCTCGCCGCATCGCCCGGCACCATCAAACCCGACGCGTCCGGTGCACTGCTCATCATCGATGTGCAGAACTGCTTTGTCGCGGGGGGAAGCCTTGCCGTCAAAGACGGCGACTCGGTGGTGCCCGTCATCAACCGGATTGCGCCGGCCTTCGACAATGTAATTCTCACTCAAGATTGGCACACGTCGCGGCACGCCTCGTTCGCATCGACCTACCCGGGGAAGAAACCTTACGAGACCGTCAAGCTTGCGTATGGCGAGCAGGTGTTGTGGCCGGATCACTGCATTCAAGGAACTCACGATGCTGATCTCGACAAAGATCTTCGCGTTCCTCAGGCGGCGCTGATCGTGCGCAAAGGTTTTCACCGCAACGTCGACAGCTACTCGGCATTTCAAGAGGCTGACCGGCAGACCTCGACGGGATTGGCCGGATATCTTCACGAACGGGCGATCAACCGCTTGTTCATCGCGGGCTTGGCGACCGACTTCTGCGTCAAATGGACGGCGCTCGATGCCCGTCGAGCGGGCTTTGAAACCTATGTCATCGAGGATGCCTGCCGCGGCATCGACTTGAGCGGCTCCGTGGCCGCAGCGTGGCACGATATGACGCAAGCCGGCGTGCTCCGAATTCAATCGAAAGATCTCGACATCGGCTGAACGCCGCGATGAGACACATTTTCCGTTCTTCAGTGACTCTCGTCGCCGCCATCGTTGCCGCTCCGCTGACGCCAGCGGCGCCGCGCGCCGGCAACGTGGACGATGCCCGTCTCAGTCGCGCCGATCAGAATCCGCAGAACTG
>CAMQQG010000039.1:0-22558 GCA_947034895.1 Rhytidiadelphus loreus
CTTCCTGGGTGACGCCGGTGCGCACGCCGTCTTGCGCGCTGTAGAGACCGACGGGTGTCAGCCGGTCCTGCCGCACGTCGATCCCGAGGGTGTTGCTGCTCGCGCCGCCGAAAAGCTTCGAGTCGAAGCGGCGGCTGCTGGCCAGGCCCAGCGTCAGCCGGTGTTCGGCCTGCTCGAACTGATCGCCGGTCACCGGGTGGTCGAGAAAATAGGTGAAGTCGTTGAACAGGTCGAGACGGCTCTTCAACACATAGGCGCTGAGCTTGAACACGCCATCGCTGAAGTGGCGCTGGTTGTCGTAGGAGACGCTGAAGCGCTCGGCCTGGCCGTGATCGGAAGGGCTGATCGAGCCGAACCGGTCGATCAGGCCGCTCGTGACCGCGCGCAACGGAATCTGGTCGGTGGCTTTCCAGCTCGAGCCGTAGCCCATGGCGGTGATCGACGAGCGGTTCTCGGCGTCGCCGAACGAGTAACGCAACTGGCCGTTGAGGTGACGCGCACCCTCGGCCACGTCCCAGGGGCCGTTGTTGTGGCCGGCCTCCAACGCCCACAACAGGTGGCCCTCGCCCAGCGAAAACGACTTCGCGAGCACGGCGCGGGCGAAGGCGTCTTCACCGACCGTCAGCGAGGCGATGCCCTTCGGCAGGCTGTCGAAGAGGTTGATGTGGGCCGCGCCTGCCGAGGCGAAATCGCCCTCGTCGGCGAAGTACGGGCCCTTCTTGTAGTCGATCCGGTTGACCAGCTCGGGGATCAGGAAATTGAGGTCGCTGTAACCCTGGCCATGCGCGTTGGTGCGCGCGTTCACGGCCATGCCGTCGACGAAGGTGGCGAAATCGGTGCCGTGGTCGAGGTTGAAACCGCGCAGGAAATACTGGTTCGCCTTGCCGTCGCCACTGTGCTGGGTCACGATCACGCCGGGCACGAATTCGAGCAGCTCGCCGGTGCGCAGGGCCGGCCGGCTCTCGATCAGTTTGGCGGTGACGGTGCCGGCGCTGGCAGCATCCGACATGCCGATGCCGTTGGCGTAGTTGCCGGTGACAGTCACCTTGTCGAGTACCGCCGCGGCGGCTGGCTGCCCCGGGGCGGATGCCGCCGCGGCAGGCGCAGGCAAGGTTTGCGCGCGGCTGCTGGAGGTGGCCGCGACCACGGCGACGACGCAGCCGGTGCGGCGCAACAGTTCCACGATGTCTCTGGGGTCCATGGCGGCTTCTCGGAAAGTCGACGAACAGGCCCGGTCTCGATGCCCCGGGCCGAAAGCGCTCAGCTTCGCAACATGCACGCAGCGCTGCTGCCGTCGTGGTCGAGCACCGTCTTCTCGACCTCGAGCTTCTTCACGACACCGTCGTCGATCACCATCGAATAGCGCTCGGAGCGGCCCGACAAACCGAAGGCCGGCAAGTCGATGACGAGCCCGATGGCCCGGGTGAACGCGCCATCGGCGTCGGCCAGCATCATCACCTTGTCGTCGGCGCCGGTGGCTTTGCCCCAGGCGTCCATCACGAACGGGTCGTTGACGGAGACGCAGGCAATGGCGTCGAACCCCGCGGCACGGAGC
The DNA here is from genome assembly GCA_947034895.1 of Rhytidiadelphus loreus. NCBI lineage: Eukaryota > Viridiplantae > Streptophyta > Bryopsida > Hypnales > Hylocomiaceae > Rhytidiadelphus > Rhytidiadelphus loreus. Next base: position 1,556 of record CAMQQG010000039.1, read on the forward strand.
TTCTCGGCATTCTCGATGTAGCCCGGCAGGTGGCTCATCGAACACACCGGCGTGTAGGCGCCGGGCAGACCGAACAGCGCGACCTTCTTTCCCTTCAACAGGGCGTCGGTCGACACGTCGACGATGCCGGTGGCCGTGAGTTGCTTGAAGGTCGCCTGGGGAACGGAGTCGCCCTGTTGAATGCTCATGTCGAGAGGCTTTCTGTGGAGGTTGATCAAAAATCCGGGTCGCCTACCGCGCTGAAATCGCGGTTCGTGGTCGGCGGCGGCTGAGCCAGACGCCGGCCCACACCGCGAACATCAGGACGATCAGCGACGCGCCGGTCAGCGAGAAGGCCATGTCGTCGAGTTCGAGCGCCGGCATCAACGCCTTGCCGATGTTGTAGATCGCCACGCCGTAGGAGATGCCGACGATCAGCCAGCCGAGCGCGCGCCGGAAGCGCCGCCCGGCGGCCTGCCCGTCGCTGCTGCGGCTGATGCGGCAGATGAGCCGCCGTCGAGCGTGTCGGTGATCACCATGCCGACGGTGAAGACGATGCCGGCCAGAAAGGCCGCGAGCAGCCCGCCGCCCTTGTTGCTCGCGACGTATCCCCAGGCGGACGCCTGCGTCGCGGTGTCGAAGACGGTCGCGAACAGCACGCCGATGACCACCACCGCCCACGGGCTCGAATGGTTGCGCAGGCGCTTCGGAATCAGGCGCAGCTTCCAGCCTGTCGGCACGTAGGCCGGGTCGCGGCTCATCAGCAGCCGCAGGTTCATCGTCCCGACCAGCAGCAGCAGGAGCGTCGGGATCCAGCCGAAAACGGTGACGACGGCATCAGGCACGGAAAGGGTGTGCGTCAATTTGCTGACACCGACGGCGATGCTGGTCACCAGCAGGCCGTGGCCGATCGCGAACAGCGTGCCGATCCAGTCGGCGTGGCCGTGTTCGTGGCTGAGCGCGCGCCCAGGTCAGGCCGTCGATGCAGGCGATGTGGTCCGGGTCCAGCCGTGACGCAGCCCGAGCACGAACATCAGCACCAGGCCGGAGACGGAGAGCAATTCGGTGTCCATGAGGGCTCCTCGTGTGGAAGTCAGATGTCGGATGTCACGAAGCCACGCATTTGGCCAACCCCTCGGCGAACATCGCCTGGTCCAGATGGCGGCCGATGACCACGTATTCGGTTTGACGCGGCTTGCCGGCCTCCCAGGCGTCGAAGCGGCTCATCGTCGTCAGCATGCGAACGCTCTGGAACACCACCCGCTCGCTGAAGCTCGCGGCGTTGAATACGCCCTTCGTGCGCAGCACCGCGTCGCCCTGCTCCTGCAGCAGTTGCGAGATCCACGACATGAAGCGGTTCATGTCGATCGGCCGCGACTCGCGCAGCACGAAGCTCGCGATCGCCGGGTCGTGCTCGTGTTCATGGTCGTCGAGGAACGCCGGGTCGACCTGCAGCTTGGCGTCGAGCTGGAACGCGTTGACGTTCAGGATCTGCCCGAGGTCGATGACGCTGTGGTCGGTGCGGTGCAGCCGCGCCAGCGGGTTCAGCGTGCGCACGCGGCGCTCGATGCGTTGCAGCTGTTCTTCACTCGCCAGGTCGGTCTTGTTGATCAGGATGATGTCGGCGAACGCCACCTGTTCCTGCGCCTCGACGCTCTGATCCAGGTTCTTCTCGAGGTTGATCGCATCGACCACGGTGATGAACGAGTCGAGCCGTGTGCCGGCGCGCACTTCTTCCGAGACGAAGAAGGTCGACGCCACGGGTGCCGGGTCGGCGATGCCGGTGGTTTCGATCAGGATCGCATCGAGCTCTCCGGCGCGTTCGCGCAGCCTGCCGATCGTCTCGACCAGATCGCCGCGCACGGTGCAGCAGAGGCAGCCGTTGTTGAATTCGATCAGCTGCTCGTCACCGTCCTGCTCGATCAGCATGCCGTCGATGCCGACCTCGCCGAACTCGTTGACGATGACCGCGACCTTGCGCTCCTTCTGGCCGGTCAGGATGTGGTTGAGCAGCGTCGTCTTGCCCGAGCCGAGATAGCCGGTGATGACGGTGACGGGAATCTTCGCAGACGTGGAGAGGGCATTCATCGCGGGGTCCTTCTGGTCATTGTCATTGAGCGATCAGCTTCACCAGCGCCTGCCCGGTGTAGCCGGCGAAGCTGGCGGCGTGATCGGCGATCAGGTAGTTGCGGGCGCCGAAGATGCGGCGCACATAGCCATCGGCCTGCCGGTCGAGTGTGACGCAGAAGGTGCGGATGCCGCGCGCCGCCGCGCCGACCACCGCGTGACGCGCGTCTTCGACTAGGTAGTCGTCTTCGACCACGTCGACGTCCGACGGCTCGCCGTCGGTCAGCATCACGATCACCTTGTGGTCGGCCGTCTGCTTCGCGAGTGCGGCGCTGGCGTGTCGCAGGGCCGCGCCCATGCGCGTGGAGAGGCCCCCCTTCACCTGCGCGAGTCGCGCCTGCTGCTCGGCGCCGAACGGTTCGTCGAAATCCTTGATGCGCTGGTAGTGCACCTCGTGCCGCCCGTTCGACGCGAAGCCGTGCAGTGCGACCCGATCGGCATCGCCCGCGCCGTCGCCACCGAGCGCATCGACGACCACTCGGGCAGCGCGCTTCTCGATGTCGATCACCGCGGTGAAGCTGCCGGACGCGAAACGCCCGGTCGATTCCGACAGGTCCATCAGCACGACGATCGCGCTCGACCGCCGGCGCCGACCGTGGCGGCGGAACACGCGACCGTCCGGCACGCCGCCCGTCCGCAGCTCGATCGCGTTGTCGACCACCGCGTTCAGGTCGAGTTCGTCGCCTTCGGCCAGCCTGTTCAGCCGGATCGCGCGGTCGGGGGTGCGCCGCTGACCTTGCACGCGCAGGCGGGGCGGTGGTGCGCTGGGCGCCTGGCCGCTGCGGCGCGGTCGCGCGGGCGGCTCGATCACGGTGGCCCAACCGTCGCGCAGCGCCTCGAGGCGATGATCCCACTCCGGGTAGCGCGTGCGGCGGCGCATGTCCACCTCGATCTGCGGCAATTCGGGAGGCAGCTCGCTCCGCGGGCGCAGTTCCACGTCTTCGAGCTGGACGCTGACGCGCTCGTCTTCGGGCAACGTGTCGTTGAAGTCCCACAGCAGCGCGTTGTCGTCGCGGTAGGCCGGCTGCGGACGGTAATCCGCCGGCAGCGGCAGGCGCATCTTCTCGATGCCGATGGCCAGGGTGCGGCGACGCGCTCGAACGCGGACACATCGTGCAGGTCGAGCGCCACGGCTTCTTCGAACAGGCGCCGTCCTGTCTCGACCCAGGCGTTGCCGTCGCCATAAGCCGGGTCGTGCAAGGCCCGCGTCAGACGGGCGGCGAGGCCGGCCAGCTCGAAGCCGCTGCTCGTGCGGTCGGCGGTGTGAAACAGGCCCCACAGCCCGTGCAGCCCGGGAAATTCGCGCGCCATCAGCCGCTCGACGCGCGCGTCTTCGACCAGCGCGATCATCGCCAGCAGCATCGGTCGCCGGGAGCCTGCAGGCCGCTGGAGCGGCGAGTGGCGCAGATGGGCCGCGGCGTGCGCGATGGCGGCGCGGTACCACGCATCGCGCTGCCAGGCCGCGGCGCCGACGCAGCGACGCGGAAAGCGGATCACCTGGTCGGCGCCCAGGTTCAACGAAGGCGGTGTCAGCGACGCGGCCTGCGGCTCGTGCAACTCGATGCGGTGGCCCTCGCAACCGAAGCCGGCCAGGTAGTGCAGCAAGACCTCGCGGCGACCCAGCAGGTGCGACGTGTCGTGCTCGGTAAGGCGGTCGGTGAAGACCAGCGGGTCTTCGTACTGGAAGAAATGAAGGCGTCGTGCGGCATCGTCCCGGTGGCGCTGCAGGCCGTGCACCGCCCACTTGCGCAGGCCGGTCGGATCGACCAGCGCGTCTCGAATGCCGTCGAGCCGGCCCGCCAGGACGAGCGCCGCATCGGGCGCCTCGGCCGCCACCTGGCCCAGCAGGTCGGCCAGCAGGGCCACGTTCTCCTCGGTGCCGAGCAGATCGGCGAGTTGGGGCAGCACCGCCGTCAACGCGGCGTGAACATCGCGGTCGGCCGCTCGAAGCACGCCGAGCCGGCGCACGGCGAGCGGCCCGAGCGTCATCGTCATTGGAGCGCCTTCGTGCGGCGCACGTCGGTGTCGCCCCCGGGGCGGCCCGGCGGTCTCATGCGCGCGGCCCGAATTGCGCTTCGACGAAGCCGGCGAGCGCGCTCTGCAGATCGCGGTCATCGGTCAACGGCACCGTCATCGCCAGCGCGCAGGCGTCGTGGGCCGCGATGCCCTCGCCGATCAGGCCGCCGGCATGCACCAGCATGCGGGTCGAGATGCCTTCGTCCAGGCCACGGCCGCGCAAGGCGCGGGACTGCTCGGCGATCCGGACGAGACGTGCCACGACTTCGGGGGCGATGCCGCTCTCGTGCGTCACGACCTCGATCTCGGTCTCGCGTGGCAGGAAGTCGAAATCGATCGCGCCGAAGCGCTGGCGCGTCGATGGCTTCATGTCTTTGGCCGCGCTCTGGTAGCCCGGGTTGTACGACACCACGAGGCGGAAGTCAGGGTGCGCACGGACCAACTCGCCGCGCTTGTCCAGCGGCAGGATGCGCCGGCCATCGGTCAACGGGTGGATCACCACCGTCGTGTCCTGCCGAGCCTCGACGATCTCGTCGAGGTAGCAGATCGCACCGTGGCGCACCGCGAGCGTCAGCGGCCCGTCGTGCCAGACGGTGCCCTGCGCATCGAGCAGGAAACGCCCGACCAGGTCGGAGGCGGTCATGTCTTCGTTGCACGCCATCGTGATCAGCGGCAGCTTCAGGCGCCACGCCATGTGCTCGACGAAGCGCGTCTTGCCGCACCCTGTCGGCCCTTTGAGCATCATCGGCAGGTCACGCGCGATGGCCGCGCTGAACAGCGCGACCTCGTTTCCGGCGGCGCGGTAGAACGGCTCGCGCTCGATCAGGTAAGGGCGAATGGAGTCGTCCATCAGAGGTGCTGCTCGGCCATGAAAAAAGTTGCCGCGAAGGGGAGAGAGCGATGTCGTGGGTCCCTCGGCCCGAAAGGCAGAGGGACCCACGCCGATCAGGCGTGCGCCTTCTCTTTCTGCTTCGCGTCACCGCCCGGCGTCTTGACCACGGTCTTGGTCATCATCGCGATGCCCTCTTCCATGATGACCTTGCGGTTCGGCGGCGGCAGCTTGTCGCCGCGCAACTGGTCATAAGGCACGACCACCCAGCACGCACAGCCCCAGATGCATTCACCGGCCATGCCTTCGAAGCGGATCGCGGGCTCCGACAGCATCGGGCCGATGTCGATCAGCCAGGCGTGCTCGTACAGCTTGGCTTCCCACTCGAGGGCGTCGTAATTCTTCTGGCTGCCCCAGAACGCGGTCAGGTCGGTCTTCGCCACCCCCGGCAGGATGACGTTGGCATAGGCCGTCAGCGCGTCGAAGAACTCGTGGTTGTAGGTCTGGTAGGTGGAGTCGTCGGGCAGCAGGTACTGCTTGTGGATCATGTCCTTGAAGCCCTTGCTCAGCAGCTCGAAGCCCATGTCGCGCGACGCGTGCACGTGCACTTCGGCGTAGTCGGTCTTGAAGCCGTCCTTCAAGCCGCTGTACTTGGGCACGAAGTCGATCCACTGCGCCATCACCGAATCCCACTTCGAACCGGCTTCGCCGGGCAGCACCTGCACGCCCGGGTGGGTGAGCTTGGCGACGTCGAACAGGGTCCAGTTGCGCGACTTGGCCGAGAGCGTCTCGTGCGGCGCACCGGTGAAGCCGGCCGGGCGCAGCGCGCGGAACAGCACGCGGCCGCTGTCGAGCACGGCGAAACGCATGAACGAATCGGCGACGAAGCGGTTGGTGACGAGCTGCTTGAAGCTCTGGCGCACTTCCTTCAGGCCGGTGGTGGTGTAGGCCGTCAGCCGCTCCCAGCTCTGCTCGGGGTTGACGACGAAGAAGCCGCCGGTAAAGGGGCTGCGGTACAGATCGCCCCAGACCGCGGTGACGCCGGCGTTCTTGTCGTCGTCGAGCATGCAGTCGAGGTCGTTCAGCGTCGTGTAGGTGGTCGGGTTGTTGTAGTACTCGCCGTCACCGGTGTGCGGCAACTGCCCCACGCCGATCACCGGGATGCGCCGCCCGAGCTTGACGTTCGACAAATGGCGCGCCAGGTCGACGACCATGCCGCTGCCGGTGCCGCCGGCCATGCTGAAGGCGACCATCACCATCGAGGGAAGCGCGGCCCTTTCGACCTGATCGACGAACTTGCGCAGTGCCACGTCGAGCGGGCGCTCGCCGGCGTAATAGGCGTTGGCGTAGATGCCCTTGGCGACGACGCGCGGGATGTGGCCGCCGGCCTCGGGCATCTTGATCTTGTGCGGCACATAGGACTCGAAATTCGGATTCCAGTAGTAACGCGGATATTCGAGCTTCAGGAACTCGCGGGTGCGGTTCAGACCTTCGAAGAACTCGGCCTTCTCGGGAATCGGCAGCGCGATCGCCTGGAACTGGAAGCGGTCGAGCGGGATGCCACGCGACTCGAGCCGCTTCTTGAACGAGTTGGCGTAGTCGGTGACGACGCCCATGTCCTGGTCGCCGATGTCGACCACCATGACGGCCAAGGTGGCGCGCGGGTCGCTCAGCAGGTCCTCGGCCTCGCCGGTGCGCAGCAGCGCCTCGATGTAGACCGCGCCGGTGCGGCCGATGCCGATGGCATGCAGGCAGTGCGGTGCCTGAACGCCGGTGGCGCTGTTGTAGAGGGAAGACGTCATTGCTAACTCCTGTCGTTGTGATGGAACGGAACGGACGGGGAAACTCCCCGCGGGGAACTCAAGGCGAATTCACGAAAGACGAATCGAAGAAAGAGAGGGCCCGTCAACAACGGATCGAGAAGGTCTCGGTCTGGTCGAGGATCTGCAGGTGGCGCAGCACGTGGGCAACCGAGGTGGCGCGTTCGTTGGCGACATAGAGCATGTAGTCCTCGACGAACAGGCCGGGGTCGCGCGAGATGGTGCCGGCCTCGATCAGCGCCACACCTTTCTCGAGGTTGACGCGGTGCAGCTTGGCCTTCCAGATCGGCGACTCGATGTGGATCGCTTCGTCGTCGACATGCGTCACGTTCAGGAACTTGCCGCCGGCGACCGTCGGCACCATGAAACCCGCGCCGTACCTGCTTTTCACCTCGGCCCAGTCAAGCGGCATGACGCACCTCCACGGCCACATCGACCGCCGGGCCGCGCATCGCCTCCAGCGGCACGCCGACCCAGGCATCGCTGCCGTTCAGGCCGGCACCGGCCATGCCTTCGATGCGCGTCGAAGGCTCGCAGAGCACGACGCCGCGCTCGAGCAGCAAGGCGTGGCTCGCGACACGCTCGGCCGGGCCGAGCAGGTCGTAGGCCTCACGCGCCGTGAAGAAGAGCTCGAGATCGGTCTTGGCGGCGCGTGGCAGCACGAACTGCACCGAACCGGCCGCGCCACCGGCGGCGACGGTCGAGGCCGCATAGGGCGCGAAGCTGACGTCCAGGGCAGCGGCCCAGGCTTTCGCCGCGTCGTCCGATTCCGCTGCGCGCAATTCGATGAACTCGGGCGCGTAGCCGGGCCGCAAGCCGAGCCCGGCTGCGAGCGCGGGCACTGCCACCGCGGGTGCACGGGTCGCGTCGTCGAAGCCCAGCACATGCATCCACTTCGCGCCCCAGGGCGTGCGTGCGGCCGAGTGCTGCGTCGATGGCGCCGCGACCCAGTTCAGCAAGCGCAACACCTCCCACAGGTTCGCGCCATGGCGCTGCGTCAACAGCGCGGCGAGCTCGCCATCGACGCGGGTGTGCGTGGCGGCAAGATCCTGCGCCTGGACGAAAGCGGCCTGTTGCGGCACCCACAGGAAACCCGCCGTGAACGGGTTCTTGTACAACTCGCCGCAGGCCTGGACCACGCCGCGGTTCTGCGCCTCGTCGCACAGGCTGTCGAGCTCGTTGAGGACCGAAAAGAGCGGCCCGCCGCGATGCACGGCCGAGTCGCCTTCGCACGGCGCAATGCCGATGCCCATCACCAGCACCCGGCGGCCGAACAGCCCGGTCGAGAGGTGGCGCGCCAGATCGAGTGCGATGCCGCTGCCCGTGCCGCCGCCCAGGCCGAAGACGATGCACACCACGGCGTCGCCTTGCGTGGCGTTGGTGCTGGCCGCGAAGCGCTTCAGCGCCGCGGCCATCGGCCGCTCGCCTTCGTAGTAAGCCTGGCCGTAGACCGCCTTGGCCAGCGCGCGTGCCACGGGCTCACCGGCCGCAGGCAGCGGCTGGGCCGCGTCGAGCCAGGGCTCGAAGGCGGTGCTGCCCTGCAGCAGCGGGTACTCGAGTTCGAGATGACCCCGGTAGGTCTGCATCGTCTGCGTCAGCGCCGCGGTGCTCGGAAGCTGCAAGGCCAGGGTCTCGACGTGAGCGCTCGAGTCGGGAAATCGCGTCGCCAGCGACTGCACGCCGGCGAGCGACGCCTCGCCGATGTCGACCGCCAACACGCTGAGCCGCGAGCCGGGGTTCGCGAGCAGGTCTTCGGGCGCGTCGCGCAGCATCCGCTCGACGACCCCCGCCCCGGCACCCCCGACGCCGATCACGTGCACGCCGTAGGGCAACGAATCGGCATCGGCGACGCGGTGCACCCCCCGCTTCAGCGCATCGAGCTTGCGCTGCTGCAGTTTGGCCTCGGTGCTGCCGATCGAAGGCGTCGGCCGCCCCCGCATCAGATCGATTCCTGCCGTGACAGCCATGACGTTGCGGGTCCAAAAAAAAAACTCATCCCCAGGCATGAAACCCGTGATGAGCCTTGTTGCTCAGTCGCCACCGGCGATGCTGCCGGGTGCGTCCCTTGGAATTGACTGCTTCGATTCGACCGGACGATTCGCTCTCGTCGAGTCGAACGGTGGTTCAGGCCGACCCGGCCTGAGGTCGCGATCGGCACATGTCCTAAGGTATTCGTCTATCGAACTTCTGTCAATCTATTTTCCAAGGAAACGTTTATCGATTCTGTAACAACATCCGTGGGTGGCACCAGGCAGCGTTCGAGGGCGGCGAGCATCTCTGCTTTGGGCAAGCCGCGGCCGATGAACACGAGCGTCGATTCGCGTGCCTCGCCGCACGCCCACGGACGCCCGATGTCCGAGCCCATCACCATGTGCACGCCCTGGAACACGACCCGATGGTCCATGCCGTCGAAGGCGACGATGCCCTTGTAGCGCATCAAATCCCTGGCGTGCGACGCGATCGCATCGCGAAAGAACGACTGCAGGCGGTCGGCGTCGAACGGACGGTCGCTCCGGAAGACGAACGACTGCACCGCGTCGTCATGCTGATGCGGGTCTTCGCTCAGGAACCCCGGTTCGATCTCGAGGATGCTGGCGAGCGAGAAGCCGGCGATGTCGAGCAAGTCGGCGACCGGCGCGACGCCGAAGTGCACCGGCGACACCCTGGCGCGCGGGTTGATTCGCATCAACCGTTGCCGCAGACGCTCCCGCGCGGTTTCGTCGACCAGGTCCGACTTGCTCAGGAGGATCCGGTCGGCGAACGCGACCTGTTCCTGGGCCTCGTGAAACCCGTCCAGCTGTGCTGGCGCGTGCACTGCGTCGACGACGGTGACGATGGCGTCGAGCGTGTAGTAGGCCGAAATCTCGTCGTCGATGAAGAAAGTCTGCGCCACCGGTGCCGGGTCGGCCAGGCCGGTCGTCTCGATGATGATGCGGTCGAAGGCCACGCGGCCGGCCTCGCGGCCCTGCCGCAATTCGCCGAGGATGCGCACCAGGTCGCCGCGCACCGTGCAGCAGATGCAGCCGTTGTTCATCTCGACGATCTGCTCGCTGCCGGAATCCAGCAGCAGGTCGTTGTCGACACCGGCCTCGCCGAACTCGTTCTCGATCACGGCGATGCGCTCGCCGTGGCGTTCGCGCAGGATCCGGTTCAACAAGGTCGTCTTGCCGGCACCGAGAAAGCCGGTCAGGATCGTGACCGGCACCTTGCGCACCTGCGGTGGCGCATCGGGCGACGCGTTCATTTCATCAGGTGGGTGGTGCCCACGGAACCGATCGCGAATCGCCGGGCCGTCAGCTGATCGCGCGACGTCACGCCGCGGTCGACCAGCAGCGTCTCGGCCGCGCTCAACCACTGCTCGTAGTAGGTCTTCGGCGTGCCGCCCGCCGCTTCGACCGCGGTGGCGGCGGCCACCTCCCGAGAGAAACAATCGACCCATTCCGACCAGGTGAAGCGCCCGGCTTCGGCCATCTTGACGATCATCGCGAAGGCTCGCGCTTCCCACGGATAGGCGAACTTCAAGGTTTCATCGACCGCGATCGGCAAGGCGCTGGCAAGCAGCGGCGAGGGTGGGGCGTCGGCCCGCGGGCTCGCCGCCGGTGCGTCGGCCATCGCCTCAGGCGGGCTCGGCGTAGTCGTCGAACACGTCGACGAACAGGGTGTCGCGCGGGGCTGCGGTGTCGCCCCACAGCTCACGGGCGGTGAAGCGCACGCTGTAGCAATGCTGCGGCTTGGTGTCGGGGCCGTGGGCATGGGTGTCGGGGAAGATGAAGACGCCGTAGTCCTTTTCGACCGTGCCGAACTTGCCGCGCAGATAGCCGGGCAGGCGTGTGTGGGTGACCGGGTTGTAGTTCCGTACGCGAATGGTGTCGCCCACCTGGAAGCGTGGTGCGACGTCGACGTCGACGCGCGACGGCGCGCCGGTGGCGACCACTGCGGGGACGATCTCGGCGGTGAGCAACATCAGTGACCTCCGCTCTGGTTGTTCATTGGGGTGAGCTCCGCCGTTCGCGTGGCGAGCTCCTGATGGGTCACCAGCCCCCGCTTCGTCAACAGTTCCTCGAAGGACGTCATCCAGTGCTCGTAATAGGAGGATTCCAGGTAGTGGGCCGGAGGCATCTTCTCGATCGCATGACGAAATTCGTCCACCGTGTAGCCGGCGGCGACGAACGTCGACGCGAAGAGCGCGAACGCCCGCCCCTCCCACGGCGCGTGGAACACCGGTTCGTTCGCTTCGGGCAAGATCGGGCCGAGCCCGTGCATGCCGCCGATGTCGTGGATTCCGTTCATGTGCTCACCTTGTCGGCTGTGCTGTTGACCTGGGTGACTTTGGTGACGCCGATCATCGAATCCCGCGTCACCAGCTCGGCGAGCTGTGCCTCGCTCATCCCCTCGGTGCCCGGCGGGCGCTCCGGCAACACCAGGTAGCGCAACTCGGCGGTGGTGTCCCAGGTGCGCAACTCGACGCTTTCGGGCAGTTCGGTGCCGAACTCTTTCAGAACGCTGCGCGGATCGCTGACGACGCGGGCACGGTACGGCGCCGATTTGTACCAGACCGGCGGCAGGCCGAGCGTCGGCCAGGGATAGCAGGAGCAGAGCGTGCAGACGACGACGTTGTGCACCTCGGCGCTGTTCTCGAGCACGACCATGTGCTCGCCCTGCAGGCCGGAAAAGCCGAATTCCTTGATCGCCGCCGTGGCGTCGCTCAGCAGCCGCGCTTTGTAGGCCGGGTCGACCCAGGCACGGGCGACGACCTTGGCGCCGTTGCGCGGCCCGATCTTGGTCTCGTAGGTCTCGACCAGTGCGTCGAGCGCTGCCGGGTCGATCAGGCCCTTTTCGACGAGCAACGATTCGAGCGCGCGAACGCGAATCGCCGGGTCGGACTCTGCGGTGTTGGCATGCGATGGATTCAATGCTCTCTCCAGTGGGAGGCGGCGCGCAGGTCTCGAAAATGACCGGCTGCAACCACGCACGAATGTTTTACCGGGAAAATAACCGGTCGTCAATGAGCGTCGCGAGATCCCTCATCGATTTCCATCGGCACGAAAGGGGATGCAGTGAAGAAAGACACCTTGATCCACCTCTACCGGATCCTCGATGCGGTGCAAAAAGGCACCGAGCCGAACCCTCACCATGTCGGCGAGTGCTTCATTTCGATCCGGGACGCGCTGCTGCTGCCGGACACCGAGGAGATGGTCGTGCACCTGCGCGGTGTGCTCGAGCAGTCGCAGGCGACCGCCGACGCGTTGTCCCAGCAGGTGATCGATGAGTCACGCCGCCAGCCCCTGCCCGAGGACCGCTTGCGGCATTTGATGGCCCTGCTGGGCGGCGGCACGCCGGCGGAGGTCGCGGTGGATTTCGGCCGCCTGGTCGAAGCAGCGCACGGGATCAGGGCATAGGTCGAAGCGAAGCGCCTCGGAGGCGCCCAAGCCGTCCGATGCGACGTGCCGCCTGCGTGTCAGTTGTAGCGCCAGTTCAAGGTCACGCCGAGCGTTCGCGAATCGCCCCCGTGTTGCACCCCACAGAGTCTGCAATCTAGTGTAGTGTTCGATGCTGTGTGGAACTTAAGAAAACCGATGGATTCGGTCGTCTGGCGAGGCGCAAACCGCAGACATGCCTGGAGGCATGGCGAGTATTTGCAACGACGCCAGGCGGCCGAAGACGCGGTTTTATGTTCCACACCGTGTCGAACACTGCACTCGTTCAACCCAATTCCATTGGACAGCGCCGAGGGCTGCCAGCCGGATCGGTGACTTCGCCGAACGCGCCTGGGCTCTGCTCAGCGCCGGCTCGGCGGGTCACGGCTTCATGCAGCGCTCGGGCGTCCCGGGCGATGCCGACCGCCTCTGCGTCTCGACCGCGCAGGTGTTCGGTATCGCGTTGCGGAGCCGTCAACGCGTCAGGCGCAGCACCATCGCCGGCAGGATGCGCGGCAGGCTCTCGATGCGGTCGAGCACGCGGTAGTTGCGGGTGCCGAAAATCGTCCGCACGTAGTCGTCGGCGGCCGGGTCGAGGGTGACGCAGAACACCGCCAACCCCAGGTCGCCGGCTTCGAGCACGGCGCGCCGCGCGTCCTCGATCAGGTAGCGGCGGTCGTGGATGTCGATGTCGTGCGGCTCGCCGTCGGTGACGAACAGCAGCAGCCGTTTGGCATTCGGCCGGGCCGCCAGCAGATGGCTGGCGTGGCGCAGCGCAGCGCCCATGCGGGTCGACAGGCGGCTCTGCACACCGGCGAGGCGGGCGAGGCTGTGCGCAGCCAACGGCTCGTCGAAGCCGAGCGCGAGCTCGTAGCGCACCTCGTGCCGGCCGTTGGACGCGAAGGCGTGGATGGCGCAATGATCGCCGGCGCGCGTCAGCGTCAAGGTCGTCAGCCACGCGGCCTCGCACGCCAGGTCGAGGACGGTGCCGGTGCGGTCGGCGCCGGGCATCGGATCCGCGGTCGAGGCCGAGCTGTCGAGCAGAACGAGTGCGGCGACATCCCGCTCGCGCCGGTCCAGCCGCTGGTAGACCTTCTGGCCCGGCGCTTGGCGGGTGCGGCGGTCGATCGCCGAGCGGACCGCCGCGTCGATGTCGAGTTCGTCGCCGCGCAACTGCGCCCGCAGCCGCACCCGTTCGCGCAGCCGCCCTGCCCGAAGCACGCGCTCGAGCCGCTGCAGAAGTGCCCCATGGCGGTCGACTCTCGCCTGCAGGCGTCGCGGGTCGGCGGGGGCCGGCCGGCTCTCCAGCACGGTGCACCAGGCGCTGCGGTAGTCGCCGACCAGGCGGTCCCACTCCGGGTACTGAAATTGGGCGAGCGCCGGCGCTTCAGAAGGCGGTGCGCAGCGGGCGACCGGCTCGGGGACGGCGGCGGTGCGCTCGTCTGCGTCCTGCTCTTCCTCGCCGTCGTCCCCGCTGTCGGCGTGCGGCGTCTCGTCGGCCAACGTTTGCGTCTGCGGCGGCGTCTCGTCGCCCTGCAGCCAGAGGTAGCCGTTGTCGTCGCGGTACGCAGGCTCGACCACGTAGTCCCGGTGGTTGAACTGCAGCCGCATCTGGCCGATGTCGTTGCCGAGGCCGGAGGCCAGGTCGCGCAGCTGCGCCGGGATCAACCGCTCGGGCGCGCGACCGCCGTCGGTCGCCTCGAAAAACAAACGCCGGCCCTTGACGACCCAGGGATGCGGATCGTCGTGCGACGGGTCGAGCAGGCATCGCGCGAGGCGCAGCATCAGCACGACGAAACTGCCGCCGTGGGCCGGTTCGGCGATGTGAAAACCCAGCCAGAGGCGCCGCAGCCCCGGCAACTCGGCGCTAGCGAGCGCCTCGACCCGGGCATCTTCGAGCAGCCCGATCAGCGCCATCTGGATCGGCTTCAACGCACCCCGCTCGAAGCGGTGAGTCGAATAACGCAGATGTGCCGCCGCGTGGGCGGCCGCCGCGTCGTACCAGCGATGCGCCAGCGCCCCGCGCAGTGCCCGGCCGGCCTCCGGCAGATGCAGGCCGAGGTTCGACAGGAACGGCCGCCGCGTCGCCAGGCCTTGCGGGACGGTGAGCAAGGCCGGCGCGATGTCGAACAGCGCGCGCAGCAGATGCGCCAGCCGCGTCTTCGCGGAGGCCAGGTCGACCCGCTCGTCACCGCCCGCGACCCGGGCCGATTCGCGCGAGCGCAACTCGAAATGGGCGAGCGCGGCGTCGCCGTCGGCCGCCACGACCTGGCCGTGATGAAGACCGAGTCGCGTCCACGTCAGCAGTTCGGCCGGCGAGCCGTGGCGCAGCACCTCCTCGGAACTCGCGAGCAGCGCCAGGGTGCAATGGCGTGCCTGCCCTGCCACTTCGCGCACCGCCATCAGCCAGGCGTCGAGGCCGCCCGGTCCCTGCAGCCGCGGCGCAAGCGTCGACAGGCGCTGGACGATGGCGCCGAGCAGCGCCGCATCGGCACCCGTCAGCCGCAACTCGACCAGGCTCTCGGCGAGCGTGTCGGTGGCATCTTCACCGAGGGTGGCGTCAAGCACCTGCCGCGCGCGTTCGAGGTCGACGACGACGCTCTGCGGCACCTGGCCCTCGCGCATCGTCTTCAACGGTTGTCGGTCGGTGTCGGGCGCCTGCATACGGAGGTCGCCCAGGTGTTCAAAAGGAAGCAGCGACCGCCGTCTGAAGCGCCTGTGTCATGTCGGCGTCGTCGGTGACCGGCAGCACCACCGCCATGCGGCAGGCGGTGACGGCATCGACGCCGCGCTGCATCAACGCCGCGGCATGAACCAGCATGCGGGTCGATGCGCCCTCGTCGAGGCCGTGGCCTTTCAATCGCCGGGTGCGCTCGCCGAGGGCCACGACCTTCGCCGCCAGCGAGGCGTCCAGACCCGACTCGTGGGCGACGATCTCGGTCTCGATCGCCGCCGCCGGGAAGCCGAACTCGATCGCCGCGAAGCGTTGCCGCGTCGAGGTCTTGAGGTCCTTCATCACGTTCTGGTAGCCGGGGTTGTACGACACGACGAGATGAAAGTCCGGATGCGCGTGAACCAGTTCGCCCAGCTTGTCGATCGGCAGGATGCGCCTGGCGTCGGTCAACGGATGGATGACGACGGTGGTGTCGGCGCGCGCTTCCACCACCTCGTCGAGATAGCAGATGGCGCCGTGACGCGCCGCTTGGGTCAGCGGCCCGTCCTGCCAGCGCGTGCCCTCGGCGTCGAGCAGCCAGCGCCCAACCAGGTCACCGGCGGTGATGTCTTCGTTGCAGGCGACGGTGACGAGCGGCCTGCGAAGGCGCCAGGCCATGTGCTCGACGAAGCGGCTCTTGCCGCACCCCGTCGGGCCCTTCAGCATCAGCGGCATGCGAAGTTCGTAGGCCGCGTCGAACAACGCCACCTCGTCGGCCACGCCCAGGTAATACGGTTCGCGCTCGATGCGATAGCGCGCCAGGGGATCGTTCATCGACGGTCCATCCCGAAATTCGATCAGCGGTGCACCGTATCCTTCTCGTTCGGAATGCCTTCGATCGGGCACTCCTCGGTGCCGACCGTCTTCCGGGTGAACGACTCGACCATTTCGCGCGTGCCCTGCGGGTCGCTGATCCACTTGGCGTAGAAGTCGAACGGGCAGTCGGCCACGCCCTTGTCGCCTTCGCGCGAATTGATCAGGCCGGTGTAGCCGCGGTGCACCAGCTTGAACAGGTGGTTCTCGCTCTGGCCGTTCTTGCGGAAGTCGCGGATCAGGCTCTTCGAGAGCGCCGCGTATTGCACACCCATCTCTTCTTCACCGCATTCGCCGAGCGTGCGGCCGTCGAAGCCGATCAGCGCCGAATGGCCGAAGTAGGAATAGACCCCGTCGAAGCCGGACGCGTTGGCGACGGCCACATAGGTGTTGTTCGCGAAGGCCATCGCTTTGGAGATGATGATCTGCTGCTCCTTGGCCGGGTACATGTAGCCCTGGCAGCGCACGATCAGCTCCGCGCCCTTCATCGCGCAGTCGCGCCAGATCTCGGGATAGTTGCCGTCGTCGCAGATGATCAGGCTGACCTTGAGGCCCTTCGGACCGTCGGAGACGTAGGTGCAGTTGCCGGGATACCAGCCTTCGACCGGCACCCAGGGCATGATCTTCCTGTACTTCTGGACGATCTCGCCCTGGTCGTTCATCAGGATCAGCGTGTTGTAGGGCGCCTTGTTCGGATGCTCTTCGTGCCGCTCGCCGGTCAACGAGAACACGCCCCAGACACGCGCCTTGCGACACGCCGCGGCAAAGATCTCGGTCTCTTCGCCGGGCACGGTGGCGGCGGTGTCGTACATCTCCTGCGAGTCGTACATGATGCCGTGGGTGCTGTACTCGGGGAAGATGACGAGGTCCATACCCGGCAGTCCGACCTTCATGCCTTCGATCATCTTGGCAATGGCGCGGGCGTTGTCCAGGACCTCGGCCTTGCTGTGCAAGCGGGGCATCTTGTAGTTGACGACAGCCACGCCGACGGTGTCCTTGCTGCTCGAAATATCGCCGTGAATCATGGGATTCTCCTCAGGTTCGTGGAACGTTTGCCAGAAAAATCGAAAGCTTTCTCCCCTCTGGGAGAACGCTGGGACGGGGTGGCGAAGCACCGACCGTGCCAGGCGCTGGCGCCTTACCCACCCTCCCCTTGGCGGGGGAAAATGCGCATGCGCTCACTGCCAGCACCGCCAGCGCCGTGAACCCCCTCTTGCATTGTGAAAGGAACCATTTCGAGCAAAAAAAAGCCTGGAACAACCGTGAAGGTTCATCCAGGCGTTGTTGCCGGAATGCGAGTCGACGCTGTTGTCGACTGCAATCAATGTGTGAGCGAAGAATAAGTTAGCGCACGACGGGCGTCAAGGCTCGTGGCAGAATATTTTCCATCGCAAGCTTTTCGTCGACGGTCGTCTTCCCGCCGTTGGACATTGCACCTTGCACGTTGCATGTTGGAGGGACTTCACCTTTGGCCAACACCGATCCCATCCGCGTCGGCGTGCTGTTCTCGCGCGCCGGCACCACCTCGCGCGTCGAGCTGTCGCAATCCTTCGGCACGCTCTTCGCCATCCACGAGGTAAACGAGGCCGGCGGCATCGACGGGCGCGAGCTGGTCGTGCCGGATGTCACAGGGCTGACATCACGGCTGCGCATGATGGCGAGGTCTTGAAAGAGACCTTTGCTTGCATTCCCGGACGCGCGCACCATGCCATCTCACTGCTCCGCCCGCTCGCGCTTTGTCGGCCGTGCTGCCTGTGTCCTCGCGGTGTCGGGCGTGGTCGCCTGCAGCGGCAGCGACGACTCGCTGCCCGGCGCGGCACCGGTGGACGCCGCCTCGGCCGACGCCAACATCGAGGCGGCCTGGGTAGTGATCGGCAGCCAGAACGCAGCGACCGCGCGGGTCGCGACGACGATCGCTCAATGCCCGCAGATCGTCATCGACGGGACGGCCAGCCGCATGAGCCTGCGTGTCGCCGCGGGCGTTCCGGCGCAGCGCACGACCGTCAGCGCCGCCGCCGACTCCAAGCCGTCGGCTTTTCCCGACAGCATCTGCGAGACGGCATTGCCGGCATCGGCCCGGCAGGTGACGGTCGGCTCACGGCGCCTGCCGGTGCCGGTGGCCAACCCGCAGCGCATCCTCGTGCTGGCCGACACCGGCTGCCGGTTGCAGAAGTCAAGCCTCACCTACCAATCGTGCAACGACCCGGCGTCATGGCCGCTGCCCGCGATCGCGAAGGCCGCGGCGGCCATGAAGCCCGACCTGGTGCTCCATGTCGGCGACTACCACTACCGCGAGAACCCCTGCCCCGCCGACATCGCCGGCTGCAAGGACAGTCCCTGGGGCTATGGCTGGGACGTCTGGCGCGCCGACCTGATGGACCCGGCGGCACCGCTGATGGCCGCCGCCCCCTGGGTCGTCTCGCGCGGCAACCACGAGGAATGCGCCCGCGCCGGCCAGGGCTGGTTCCGCCTGCTCGACCCGGCGCCCTACGATCCGAAGCGCAGCTGCGACGACCCGGCGAACGACAGCACCACCAACTACTCGGACCCGTACGCCGTGGCCATCGGCGGCGACACCCAACTCATCCTGTTCGATTCGGCCAAGGTCGGCACCACCGCGCTGAAATCGACCGACCCGGTGTTCCTGACCTACCAGACCCAGTTCCAGAAGGTCGCCGCATTGACGGCCAACACCGGCCTGAACAGCATCTTCGTCAACCACCATCCGATCCTCGCCTTCGCGCCGATCAAGGGTGCGGCGCCGGCGCCCGGCAACCAGGCCCTGCAATCGGTGTTGAGCGCGAGCTACCCGACCTCCTACCTGCCGACCGGCGTGCAGATGGTGCTGCACGGCCATGTGCACGACTTCCAGGCCATCAATTTCTCGAGCAGGACGCCCGCGGCGATCGTCACCGGCAACGGCGGCGACAACCTCGACGTCAACTTCGCCGACCCGTTCCCGACGGGTGTCAATCCGGCACCGAACGCGATCCTGAGCGCGATCACGCACACCAGCACCTTCGGTTTCATGACGATGGACCGTGTGACGGGCTCGTCGAACTGGCGATTCACGGCCTACACGGCGGCAGGCAAGGTCCTGACCACCTGCACCCAATCCGGCATGCAGCTGGCGTGCGACAAGGTCGGCTACCTGGCGCCATGATGACGCGGCGCCAGGCCCGCGACGCAGGCCGGTGGTCAAACCTGCCGCGGGCGCTCGCGATGTTGGCGAGCGCGGCGATGCTGGCATCAGCGGCCGACGCCGCCGATTGGCCAGGAGAGCCGGCGGCTGGCATCTCCGCGGCACACGTCGGGACGACGCCGGTCTCGCCGTCGGTGCAGCCGCCTGCCGCGGCCTTCGCCCCCCGTTCAGACTGGGCGAAGCTCGGCCGGGATCTCTTCGACGACGCCACGTTGAGCGAACCGCACGGCGTCAGCTGTGCGAGCTGCCACGAGCCGGGCAAGGCCTTCGCCGGCGGCCGCGTCGTCGCCGCCGGCACCGCGGCCGGCAGCCGCCGCGGTCACTTCTCGGCCCGCGCCGCACCGTCGTTGCTGTACGTGCGCTACACGCCCGCGATGTACTTCTACCAGGACGACGACGCGAATGCGCCCGAGCCGCGAGGCGGCCTGTTCGCCGACGGCCGCAGCGACAGTATCGCGGAGGCGGTCGTCTCGCCGCTACTGGATGCCGACGAGATGAACAACCGCAGCGCCCTGAAACTGTCGCGGAAATTCGCAGCCTCCGCGCATGCCGAACCGCTGCGGCGGCTCTTCGGCGACCGGTTGTTCGACCAGCCGTCGCAGGTCCTGCGCGCGGTCGGCCTGGCGTTGGAGGCCTACTTGCGCACCGACGAGATGGCGCCGTTCACCTCCCGCTACGACCGCTTCCTGCGCCACGAAACGACGCTCAGCGACATCGAGATGCGCGGCCTCGCGCTGTTCGCGAACCCCGACAAGGGCAACTGCGCCTCCTGCCACGTCTTCAATCCGACGTCGTCGAACCCGGCCCGGTCGCTGTTCACCGACTACGGCTACGACGCGGCCGCCGCGCCGCGCAACCGGGCGCTCGCCGCGAACCACGACCCGACGCACTTCGACCTCGGCGTCTGCCAGACCGGCGTCGTCAGGGGCTGGCCGGAGGCCTTGCCGTGGTGCGGCTACTTCAAGACGCCGTCGTTGCGCAATGTCGCGACCCGTTCACGCTTCATGCACAACGGCGTCTTCGACTCGCTGCGCCAGGTGGTCGAGTTCTATGCGACCCGCGCCACCGACCCGTCGCGTTGGTACGGCAAGGTCAAATTTGACGACCTGCCGGCCGCGGCGCGCGGCAATGTGAACGTCAACTCGGTGCCCTACAACCGCCGCGAAGGCAGCACGGCGGCGCTGGACGCGAACGACATCGATGCGATCGTCGCGTTCCTGAAGACACTCACCGACGAGCCCGCAGAGGCATCGGCACGGCGCTGATCCGCGCGTTCAACCGGCGACGTCCGGCGCGTCCGCCGCGTCCCGGCCCGAGGTCACGGCGTCGAACTCGGTGGCCTGCTCGACCCGGTTGCGCCCGTGTTTCTTCGCCCTGTAGAGCGCACGGTCGGCCGATTCGATCAGACGGACGATCGCGCCTTCGGCAGTCGCCCGGTCGGCGTCGTCGGCGTGCCGTGCGGGCGTGAACTCAGGAACGCCACCCCGATGCTGACGGTCAGCACGCCCATCCCGTCCTCGCGGTTGTCGTGCACGATGGCGCCGCCGCGCACGGACTCGCAGATTCGCCTCGCGACCGCTCCGGCCTGCGCCGAATCGATGCCCTTCAACAACATCACGAACTCTTCTCCGCCATAGCGCGCCGCGAAGTCGCCGGTATCGCGCACCGACCTGTCGATGATGGCCGCCACCTGGCGCAGGGCCGCATCGCCCGCGGGATGGCCGTGGTGGTCGTTGTAGCGTTTGAAGTGGTCGACGTCGAGCATCAGCAGGGCGATTCCCCGGCCCGGTCGATCCGGGTCGACCCGCATCGCCGCGACCCGCCGGTCGAAATGCCCCCGGTTTGGCGAGACCCGTCAGGGCGTCGGTATTGGACAAGGCGGTTATCGCGTCCCGGTCCGCCGCCAGATCCGCCAAACGCTGCGATTCACGGAACGACAGCAGAAAGGCGAACCGCTGGGCGCGGTCGATCCGGTAGCAACTGATCAGGCTGTAGGAGCCCGCCACCGAATACAGCAGGCCGATGGTCGCGGCCAGCCCGTCGCCGATGTTCGTGGCGCTGATGACGAGAAGGGCGGACGTCACGAC
>CAMQQG010000040.1:0-15315 GCA_947034895.1 Rhytidiadelphus loreus
GGCAGTCGCTCCATTCGACTCCATACCTCGGCTCGCCTGCGGACAGGCGAGCAGGATCGTGGCTTTCCCTCACGGTGCCCCAAATGGGATCCCGATCTGGAAACAAAATGGTGCACGTGGCGGCACCTGCTTTCCGTGTCGACGCATCGGCCGGGCAAACGCGCGCCGCTGATCGCCGGAACCGATCTCGCAGGCAGGCACGGTTGTTGCGCTTTCGACCGCCGAATCACATCCGACCGCCATGGCCGAAGTTCGCTTGAATCAAGTGTCGAAGTCGTACGACGGCCATGCGCTCGCGGTCCGGCAACTCGACCTCGTCTGCCGCCAGGGCGAGATGCTGGCCTTGCTCGGCCCTTCGGGCTGCGGCAAATCCTCGACGCTGAAGATGGTCGCCGGCATCGAGACGGTGAGTGCGGGGGCGATCCTCTTCGACGGCGTCGACATGACGCGGCAGGGCAGCGCCGGGCGCAATGTCGCGATGGTGTTCGAGGACTATTCGCTCTATCCGCATCTCTCGGTGTTCGAGAACATCGCCTTCCCGCTGCGGGTGCGCGGCGTGCCGTCGGCCGAGGTCGGGCGCAAGGTCGGGGCGGTCGTGTCGCTCCTGGGCCTGAGCGACTTGCTGCAGCAGCGCGTGCGCTCCCTGAGCGGCGGCGCGCAGCAGCGGGTGTCGATCGGCCGCGCGCTGGTGAGAGACCCGGCGATCGTCATGTTCGACGAGCCGCTGAGCCATCTCGACGCCGATCAGAAGGTCATGTTGCGCACGGAGATACGCCGCCTGCAGACGACTGCCGGGCTCACCTCGGTGCTCGTCACCCACGACCAGACCGAGGCCATGGCGATGGCCGACCAGATCGCCGTGATGAACCACGGCGTGCTGCAACAGGTCGGGCCGCCGCGCAGCCTCTATGCGGCACCGGCGAACCGTTTCGTCGCGGGCTTCATCGGGGACACGCCGATGAATTTTCTCGATGCGTGCTTCGAGGCCTCGGGTGCCATCGGCCTCGCCGGCGAGGCCGCCGGTGGCGGGCCGGTCGAGGTGTCCGGTGTGCGCGGCAGCGCAGGCACGGCGGTCGTGCTGGGCATCCGGCCGGAAGATGTGGAACTGTCCGCCGACGAGGGCCGGGCGGCGCTCGCGCTCGATGGCGAGGTCACGCGCCGCGAGTGCTGCGGTGATCGCGACGTGTTGATGGTGGAGGCCGGGGGCCTGTGCCTGCACGTCGAGGTCGGCGCGCCGAGCGCCGTTCGGATCGGTGACCGGCTGTCCTGTCGGCTGCCTGCCGACCGGCTGCATGCTTTCGATGCCGTCACCGGGGTCTCGCTCGGCGCAGGCGGGCGCGCATGGTGACTGCCGCGCAGCCGGCGTCGACCGCCCCGCGCAGCACACCGGTGCCGCGCGCCGCCGAGGCCGGTGAGCTGGCGCTGATCGGCCTCGGCAAGCGCTTCGGCGCGACGCTTGCGCTGCACGATCTGCAACTCGTTCTGGCACCGGGAGAGATCGTCGCCGTGACCGGCCCGTCGGGTGCGGGCAAGTCGACCTTGGCGCGGCTCGTCAGCGGGCTCGAATCGCCGACCTCGGGCCGCATCACGCTCGCGGGCATGGATTTCGATTCGCTGCCACCGCAAGGGCGCCGGGTCGCGCACATGTTCGAGTCCTTCGCGCTGTACCCGACCCGCACGGTGCTCGAGAACGTCGCCTCGCCGCTGGCCGCGCCGACCAGCGCGGGACGCTGGTCGGCCGAGGAGAAACGTCGGCGCATCGACGAGGTGCTGGCGCTGGCCGAGATCGCCGCCTTGCACGCGCGGCTGCCGTCGCAGCTCTCCGGCGGCCAGAAGCAGCGCGTCGCGCTCTGCCGGGCGCTGGTGCAGGACCCGTCCGTCTTCGTCCTCGACGAGCCCATCGGCCACCTCGACGCGAAGCTGCGCCACACCCTGCGCGGTGAGATCCGGCGTCGCCAGTGCGGGCTGCGCCAGGGCACGCTCTGGATGACGCCCGACGGCATCGAGGCGATGGCGGTCGCCGACCGCCTCGTGGTGCTGATCGGCGGCCGCGTGCAGCAGGCGGGCACGCCGGATGAAGTCTTCGCGCGCCCGGCCAACGTGCAGGTGGCGCGCTTGATCGGTGACCCGGCGATGAACGTGCTCCAGGGTCGCTTCCGGGAAGGCCCCCCATCCGCGCTCCTCGTCGGCAATGCGGCGCCGACGCCCGCCAGCGCCCGACTCGCGAACCGGCTGAGCACGCAGGCGCGCGGCGGGCGCTGGCAGATGGGCCTGCGGCCGACCGCGCTGCAACTCGAAGCGGCGCCAGCGGGCAGGGGCGGTGCGCGACCGGCCCCGGACGGCCTCTGCGACCGCCTGCCCGGCGAGGTCTACGCGGTCGAGCCGCTCGGCAAGCACACCATCGTGACCGTCGACGTCGGCGGCGCCCAGGTGCGCGCCAAGCTGCCGCAGGCAGGTGTCTGGCCGGTCGGCGCGTCCGTCGACCTCTGCTTCGATGCGGCCCAGGCCGTGTTCTTCGACCCCGACAGCGGCCTGCTGCAAAGCTGACCGCCGTGCCCCGAACTTCTTTTGCTCATCCTCCAAAACCACCCACCTCGAAGGAAGCCCATGCTGCCGCCCACCCGCCCCGCCATCGCCTGCGCCACCTTCCTCGCCGGCCTCTGCCTCGGCACCGCCGCCGTCGCGCAGACCTGGTCGTACAAGGAGGCCGGCAAGCCCTATGCGGGCACGTCCATCCGCGTGCTCGACGAAGTCACGCCGCTGCAGGAAACGATGAAGACCCTGGTGCCGCAGTTCACCGCAGAGACCGGCATCAAGGTCGACTACGAACTGCTCAATCACTTCGAGGTCATCAACAAGGGGCAGGCCGACCTGCTGTCGCGCCGCGGCTATTACGACGGCGTGATGCTGCACGGCGTGCAGTTCGGCCAGATGCTCGGGGCCAACGCCGTCGAGCCGATCGATGCCTACATGAAAGACAAGGCGCTGATGAACCCGGGCCTGGATCTGGCCGACCTGATCGAACCGGCGTTCGATTCGCTCGCGAAGTTCAAGGGCCAGACCTACAGCTTCCTCAACTGGAACTACAACTTCCTCTACTGGGCGCGTGCCGACCTGCTGAACGATGCCGGCGAGAAGGCCGCGTTCAAGGCGAAATACGGCTACGACCTCGCACCCGCCAAGACCTTCAAGCAGTTCCTCGACATCGGCGAGTTCTTCACCCGCAAGGCCGGCCAGACGCTCGCCGGCCAGCCGCTGAAGACCGATTTCTACGGCATCCTGCACGAGGGCATCGCCGGTGGCGCGACGGTGCCGTCGGTGTGGGAGAACATCATGAAGAACTACGGCGCCGACCTGTTCGACGCGGCCGGCGCCCCGTCCTTCGACACGCCGCAGGCGGTCGCCGCACTGACCACCTGGGCGAAGATGTGGAAGTTCTCGCCGCCCGGGCAGGCCGAGTACTCGCTCGTCGACGTGCCGACCGTGATGGGCAACGGCATCGCGGCACAGACCATCGCCTTCAGCGACTTCGTGCTCGGCGTCGACAAGCCGGGCGCCTCGCCCTTCGCCGGCAAGTTCACCTACGGCCCGATCCCGTCCAACCCCGATTTCAAGGGGCCCCACTCGGCCGGCGGCGAGCCCTCGGCCATCGTCATCAACAAGGCCTCGAAGAACAAGCAGGCGACCTATCTCTTCCTCGAGTGGATGGTCGACAAGGCGACGCAGAAGAAGCTGATCGAAGCCGGCAAGGGCGGCGTGCCGATGCGCACGTCGAGCTTTGCCTTGCCCGAACTCGGCGGCACGCAGGCGGCTTTCTACGGCGCGATGAAGGCCACGATGGCGGTGTTGAAGGCCAAGCCGAAGGTGCCGAAGATCTTCGAGATCTACGACGCCCTCGGCCCGATCGTCCAGCAGGTGGGCCTGGGCAAGCTGACGCCGGAGCAGGGCGCCAAGCAGGGCCAGGCGAAGATGCTGGCCATCTGCACGAAGTGCACCTTGTGAGCGACGCGGGCACGACCTCCCTCGGCGCCTACCGGCGTCGTTTCAGCGACGGCGCGTGGTACCCCTACGCGCTGGTCGCGCCGGCCCTGGCGGTGCTGGTGGTGGTGAGCCTCGTGCCCTTTTGCTATGCCGCCTACCTGAGCCTGCACGCGGTCGAATACGGCCAGGTCGGCGACTGGAACGGCTGGGACAACTACGTCCGGCTGTTGCACAACGACCGCTTCTGGAACAGCCTGCGCGTGGCCGGCAGCTTCATGCTGATCGCGGTGCCGCTCGAATTCCTGCTCGGCCTCGGCGGCGCGCTGATCCTGAACCAGCGGGTGTGGGGCCGCAGCGTCTGGCTGCCGCTGCTCTTCATCCCCAGCATGATGGCGCCGATCGTCGTCGGCCTGCTCTGGAAGATCATGCTGGCAGGCTCCTGGGGGCTGCTCTCGTACAACCTGATCGAGCGCTTCGGCCTGCTGGCCGGCACCTCCGTCTTCGCGTCGTCGGACCACGCGCTGATCGCCCTCGCGCTCGTCGACGTCTGGCAGTGGACGCCCTTCATGATGCTCGCCTTCTTCGCCGGCCGGCAGGCGCTTCCGACCAGCCCCTACCGCGCCGCGGCGGTCGACGGGGCGAACGGCTTCCAGACCTTCTTCCGCCTGACGCTGCCGCTGCTGACGCCGTTGCTGGTCGTCATCGGCATGCTGCGCTTCATCGACGCGTTCAAGGTCTTCGATTCGATCTTCATCCTCACCTCGGGCGGCCCCGGCGTCTCGACCGAATCGCCGAGCATGCTCGCCTACAAGATGACTTTCGAGCAGTGGCGGATCGGCGAATCGGCGGCGCTGGCGGTGCTCGTGTGGCTGTCGTTCTTCCTGCTGTGCAACCTCTTCTTCCAGATCGCGAAGAAGCGGCTGAATGCCTTCTGACGCCATGGCATCCCAATTCGCAGCGCGGCTCTTGCCTGACACGCAGCGCGCCTCCGTCGCCTGGACGCTCCTCACCGCGCTGATCGCCATCGTCGTGCTGTTACCCGTCGTCTGGCTGCTCGCGATGGCGTTCAAGCCGGACGACCAGATGTTCGCGCGACCGACCGCCTGGACCTTCACGCCGACGCTGCAGCATTTCGACTACGTGCTCGCGGCCGGCTTCCTGAAGTACCTGGCTTCGTCGGTGTGGCTGGCGCTCGCGAGCACCGCGATGGTCGTCGTGATCGGCACGCCGGCCGCGTACGCCTTCGCCCGCTTCGAACTGAAGGGTCGCGACGACCTGTTCCTCTTCATCCTCGGGACGCGCATGGCGCCGCCGATCTGCCTCGTGATCCCGTTCTACCTGCTCTTCACGCGGCTCGACCTGCTCGACACCTTTTTCGGCCTCTCGCTCGCCTACCTCACCTTCAACCTGTCGTTCTACATCTGGGTGCTGCGCAGCTTCTGCCGCGACCTGCCGGTGGAACTCGAGGAAGCGGCGATGGTCGAGGGCTACTCGCGTTTCGCCGTCTTGCTGCGGGTCGTGCTGCCGCTGCTGAAGTCGGGCATCGTCTCGACCGCGATGCTCTGCTTCATCTTCGCGTGGAACGAGTTCCTGTTCGCCTTCATGCTGGGCGGCAACCAGGTGAAGACGCTGCCGGTCGCGATCCCGCTGCTGATCACCTCGCAGGGCGTGCGCTGGGGCGAGATGGCCGTCGTCGGCATGGTCGCGCTCGTGCCGGTGCTGATCGCCGTCTTCTTCCTGCAAAAGCAGATCGTGCGCGGCTTGACGATGGGCGCGGTCAAGGGCTGAGGCAGGCGGGTGGGCATATCCCTTCGGGCCGGCATCTGCGCGATAATGGAACAGAATGGGATCCCAATTCGTATACGGAATCGATCCGCGGCAAGGAACAAGCAACTGATGGCCACCAGAACCAACCCCGCCCTTCGACGCGCGATCGAGGTCGTGCACGACGCCAGCGCAGCCGATCGCGACCCGGCCCCCGAAGGCGAGAGGGCGACGCTCGGCCAGGCGGTCTACGAGCGCATCAAGGAAGAGATCTTCGAGTTCGGCATGGCGCCCGGCCAGCGTTACTCGGAGCAGGAACTCGCGAACCGCTTCGGCGTCTCGCGCACGCCCTTGCGCCTGGCCCTGCACGTGCTGGCGCGCGAGGGCTATCTGGACCGTGTCGGCGGGCACGCCGGCTGGCTGGTCAAGCCCTTCGATTTGTCCTACTACGAAGACCTCTACGACTTCCGCACCCAGATCGAGCTGATCGCCGTGCGGCGCCTCTGTGCGATGGACCCGGCGCCCGACCTGCGCGCGCTCTGCGCCTTCTGGCGCGTGCCGAAGAAGTCCCGCAACCTGGACGGCAAGGTCGTCGCGTTCGAGGACGAGAAGTTCCACAGCACGCTCGTCGCGCTCGCCGGCAACCGCGAGATCCTGCGCACCCACAGCGACCTGACCGAGCGCATCCGCATCATTCGCCGCCTCGATTTCATCGAACCGGTGCGCATCAAGGCGGCTTTCGACGAACACGACAAGCTGCTCGGCGCCTTGCTCGCACGCCGCAGCGGCGATGCCGAGATGCTGATCAAGGCGCACATCGGTGCGTCGCGGGCGGAGATCCGCCACATCACGCTGCACCGGCTCTCGATGCTCTCGCAGCAGGGCGCGCAGGCGCGGCAAGGCTGACCCAGGGGAGACATGATGGACCTTCATGACCTCGTTCTCACCGGCGGCCACCTGCTCGATCCGGCGCAAGGCCTGGACGGTTTCCACGACGTCGCCATCCACGGCGGCCGCATCTCGGCGATCCTGCCGCGCGGCGGCGACGCGCCGGCCCGCGAGCGCATCGACGTCACCGGCAGGCTGGTCATCCCCGGCATGATCGACACCCACGCCCACGTGTTCCAGTTCGTCACCGGCCGCTTCGGGCTGGAGGCGGACCTCTGCGGCGTGCAGTCGGGCGTAACCACCTTGATCGACCAGGGCGGCCCGTCCTGCATGACGCTGCCGGCGTTCCGCGAGTTCGTCGTCAAGCCCAAGCACACGCGTGTCTACGCGGCGCTCTCCGCCTACCTGGTCGGCGGGATGGAAGGGCACTTCTATCCCTCGCTCTATCGCCCGGACTGCGTCGACGTCGACGCGACAGTGCGCGCCGCGCTCGCCAACGCCGACATCGTCAAGGGCATCAAGGCCCATGCCGAACTCGGCGGCTTCGCCCGCTGGGGCATCGAGGTCATGCGTCAGGCGGCGGAGATCGCGCGCCGCGTCGACGTGCCGCTCTACATCCACTTCGGCCAGCTCTGGCCGCTGCCGCCCGAAGGCGCCAACGGCGTCGATCCCGACACGATCCTGGCCGACGTGGTGCCGCTGCTCAAGGCCGGCGACATCCTCGCCCACCCGTTCACGCGCCACCCCGGCGGTTTCGTCAACGGCGAGGGCGAGGTGCACGGCGTGGTCCGCGAGGCGCTCGCCCGCGGCCTGAAGATCGACGTCGGCCACGGCTCGCATTTCAGCTACAGGATGGCGCGCATCGCGCTCGACGCCGGCATCGTGCCCGACACGCTCGGGGCCGACATGCACGGCTACAACACGGCGGTGCCGGCGCCGCCGGGCACGCCGGGCGAGCACCCCGACACCGAGCACATGTTCTTCGGCCAGGTGCGCTTCTCCCTCGCCTCGGCCATGACCGCGATGCTCGCGCTCGGGTTGCCGCTCGAGCAGGTCGTGCGCATGGTGACCTGCAACGTCGTCGACGTCTTCAAGCTGCCTGCGGAACTCGGCACGCTGGCCGTCGGCAACCCGGCGGACGTCTCGGTGCTGCACGACGAACGCGGCCGCTGGACGCTGCGCGACAACGAGGGCACGCAACTGGTCGGCGACCGCCTGCTGCGGCCGGCGTTCTGCCTGAAGGAGGGCGTGCGCCACGAAGCCGGTGCGTCGATCCTGCCGGTCGTGCAGGCGGCGTGAGCGGTGGCGGGATGAGCGTCCCGGTCGCCGCCCCGGTTCCGCGCGTGGGCTTCGACGCGCTGGCCGCATTGACCTCGGTTCGGCCGAGCCTCGCCGGCATCACGACGGCCGGTGCGGCCTTCGGCTTGCCGCACTTCCACCTGCTGCACGCCGGCCCGCCGCTCGGCGACCCGCGTCGGCCGCCGAAGGTGCTCGAGTCGTCCATCCTGATGACCTGCCTGCACGAAGGCTGGGCGCGCGATGCGGCGCAAGCCCGGGCCTTGCTGCGCGGCGGTTCGCTGCTGCTGACGCCTGCGCAGGATCAGGGCTGCGTCGTGCCGCTGGCGGCCGTCGTGTCGGCGTCCACACCGCTCTTCGAGGTGCGTGACGAGAACGGTCGCGCGCCGGTGTTCGCGCCGGTCTCGACCGTTGGCGGGGCCGACACGCGCATGGGCGCCCGCGACGCTCTGCTGCTGCCGCGGCTGAGGCAGCGCGACCAGGTCGTCGCCCCGGCGCTGCGCGATGCGCTCGCACGCAGCGGCCCGATCGCGCTGTGGCCGCTCGCCGCCGTCGGCCTGGCCGGCGGCGACGATCTTCACAGCCGCACCACCGGCGCCAACGCCGCGTTCGTGCGACTTCTGCGCGAGCGCGGCGCCGAGGCCCTGGCCGACGACATCGCCGCGATGCCGCTTTTCTTCCTGACGCTCTGGATGGCCGCGAGCGCGCTCATCCTGCGCGCGGCGGAAGGCGGCGACCGGCCCGGCCTCGTCACCCGTGCCGGGGGCAACGGCGAACGCTTCGCCATCGCGCTGGCGGCCGATCCGCTGCAGTGGGTGAGCTGCGACGCCGCGCCCCCGCGCGGGGCCTTGCTCGCGAGCGCGGCCCCCGGCACGGCCGTTGCCGGCGCCATCGGGGACAGCGCGGTGATCGACATGCTCGGCCTCGGTGGCCAGCGGCTCGCGCAGGCGCCCGAGCCGCTCGCGGTCTTTCGCGACCTGCTGCCTGCCGGTCACGAGGCGCAGGCCCGGCGCCTGCTGTCTGCCCCGCATCCGCTGCTCGCCGAGGGGTGGCCCCTGGGCCTCGATGCCGCCAGCGTGACGCGGCAGCAAAGCGCCCCGTTCATGATGCTCGCGATGCTCGCCGCCGACGGCCTCGGCGGATTCGTGGGCCGCGGCATCTACCAACCCCCCGTGTCGCTCTTCGACGCCGCGCTCGCGCGGCCTTGAGCCTTCACCGTCTGCCAACGAAAGACCCGTCATGATCATTCCCATCGCCCACGGCCTGCCGACGGACGGCTGCCAGGACAGCGTGCTGCTGAACGACTGGCACGTCGTCGCCGTTGCCGACGAGATCGTCCCCGAACAGCTCGTGCCCCTCACCCTGCTCGAACGCGAGCTCGTGGCCTGGCGAGACTCGAACGGCGAGCTGCACGTCTGGGAAGACCTCTGCGTGCACCGCGGCGCGCGCCTGTCGAAGGGCTTCATCCGCAACGACCGGGTGATCTGCCCCTACCACGGCTGGAACTACGACGGCAGCGCGCAATGCGTGCTGATGCCCGCGGCGCCGACCGAGACGCCGATGAAAAAAGCGCGTGCCATCGCCCACCGGGTTCGGGTGCAGTACGGCTTCGTCTGGGTCTGCCTCGGCGAGCCGGCGAACGACATCCCCGCCTTCCCGGAATGGCACGACCCGAGCTACAAGAAGGTCATCTGCGGCCCCTACAAATTTCGTTCGGGCTACCGTGCCATCGAGAATTTCTTCGACCCGAGTCACTTCCCGTTCGTGCACGCCGGCGTCAACGGCATCCTCGACGCGCCCGACCCGATCGCGCCCTACGACGTCGACGAGGACGAGAACGGCCTCTCCACCTCCGAGGTGCGCGTGACCCAGCCCTACGGCGACCCGCGCCAGGTGCCGGTCACCGCGTACTACGCCTACAAGTGCCTTCGCCCGCTCGTCGCCTATTTCAAGAAGCGCGTCGTCATCAGCGACCCCGCACGCGCGTCCGAAGGCAGCCCCGACGACCGCTTCTGCACCTTCCTCGCCGCGCAGCAGATCGACCCGGTGACCAGCATCGTCCGCATCTGCTGCGCGATGAACTTCTCGCCCAATCCATCGGACGAGGACGTGCGCCGCCGGCAGGATCTGGTCTACGCGCAGGACAGCGCCATCGTCGACACGCAGCGCCCGGAACGGATCCCGGTGGACCTGCGCTACGAGCTGCATCACCGCACCGACCTGCTCGGCCAGAAATACCGAAGCTGGCTCAAGGGCAT
The DNA here is from genome assembly GCA_947034895.1 of Rhytidiadelphus loreus. Classification (NCBI taxonomy): domain Eukaryota; kingdom Viridiplantae; phylum Streptophyta; class Bryopsida; order Hypnales; family Hylocomiaceae; genus Rhytidiadelphus; species Rhytidiadelphus loreus. The sequence goes on from CAMQQG010000040.1 coordinate 10,188, forward strand.
GGGCGTCACCTATGGAACGATCTGAGGGCGGCACGCAGACGACGCCGCTTCGACTCGTCGCCATCGAGCGCGGCGCGCTCGACATCGCCGTCCTGACCTTCGAGGCGACCGGGGGCGCCGTGCTGCCCGAGGCGGCACCCGGCGCGCACGTCGATCTGCACCTGCCGGGCGGCGTGATCCGTCAGTATTCGTTGCTGACGCCGTTCTGCACGCTCGCGCGCCACGTCGTCGGCGTCAAGCGGCAGGCGGATGGCCGCGGCGGGTCGATGTGGCTGCACGATGCGCTGAAGGTCGGTGACGTGCTTCGGGCGAGCGCGCCGCGCAACCACTTTCCGATCGACCCGCACGCGGCCCACCCGGTGCTGCTTGCCGGGGGCATCGGCATCACGCCCCTCTATGCGATGTACGAGCAGCTTCGTGCCTTCGGTCGACCGGTGCAGTTGCACTACTGGTGCCGCTCGGCCGCGCACGCGCTCTTTCACGGTCGCCTGATCGATGCGCCCGGGGTGCGGCTGTATTTCTCGACGGACAAGCCGGGCGGCCCGTGGCAGCCGCTCTCGTCGGTGATCGAAGACCTGCCGGCCGGGGCCGAGGTCTACTGCTGCGGACCGCAGGCGATGCTGGCCGAGGCGTCGTCGCTCGTCGAGGCGCGGCCCGATGTGTCGCTGCGCCTCGAACACTTCCATCCCGTCGCCACAGCCGCCGCCGAGGACACCGGATTCGAAGTCTCGCTCGCCCGAAGCGGCAAGACCTTCGCGGTGCGGCCGGGCCAGACCATCCTCGACGTGCTCAAGGACGCGTCGGTGGACGTGGCCTACTCGTGCGAGGAGGGCGTGTGCGGCGCCTGCGAGACGAAGCTGCTCGAAGGCGTGCCGATCCACCGGGACCGGGTCTGTTCAGTGGTCGACCACGAACGGCGCGGGACGGTCATGATCTGCTGCGCGGGCAGCCGCTCCAAGCGCCTGGTGCTGGACCTGTAGTCTGATGTTCCCTTGCGCAGCAGCGCGCTGCGTCGGTTTGTATTCAAGCGGCTGCTGGCTCGATCAGCAAGCGCGAGCAAACTCAAGTCGCCTCGGGGTGGGCGAACTCCAGCCCGACTGCTTGAGTCGCAGAGGCGGTCGCCAGGAAAACCCGGGTGTCTTCGACCTCAAGCTGGACGGCGCCAATGCGGCAGAAGCGCCTTGGCGGCTTCGATCCGAAGCGCGAGGGCCACGGTGTCGTCGTTCATGATCTTGCGCAAGAAGCGCTCGGGATCGTCCGGGTCGACTTTCGTGACGTTGACGGCGTGCGGGTCGCTGCCCCCCATCGCGTCCGGCGCGGCAACCTGCGGCGCCGCCGGTATCGAGCCGAGTCGATGCAAGGCGGCCTCGAAGGCCGGCCGCTTCATGCTGCTCAGGCCGCGCAACAAGGCGGCCTGGCCTTCTTCGCCGGGCGGGATGTCGAGCCAGGGCGTGTCGTCGAAGACGGGGGCGAGGTCCGGGGCGACGAAGGCGGACCAGTCCCCCGCTGCCTTCCTGCCGGGCCGGCACCATCCGGGCGTGCGGCTCCCGGTGCCGCGACGCGGCCGCGGGATCGGGCCACAGGCCGATGCGGCCGGCTGCGACGTCGGGCAGGTAGTGCCGGCGCAAAGCCTCGAGAAACCGATGCGCCTCGGCCACGGGCGCCGGTTCGGCGAGCGAGAACCAGAGCTGGTGGCCGTCGACCCCCGAGACGGCAATGGCGGGGGCGGGCAGCTCCAGCTCGGTCTGAACCCCCTGCCAGAGCCGGGCCAGAAGCTGCCAGCTCGCCGGCCGCGCGAGTTCGATCACCATCGCGCGGACCTGGTCCCGCGCATCGATCAACACGCCGGCCGCTGACGTCGCGGAGGGGCCGAGGAGGTACAAGCGATCCAGCTCGGACTGCAGTCGGTTCATGGCGGTGCGGGTCTCGGCAGGGGAGGCGCGACGCGCCGGGGCGACGCGGGAGGCCGATGGTACGCGGGCAAGCGGTTCGGCGCCGATGAGCAAGGCGAGCCGGCCGATGCCTCGGCCGGCGGCTTGAAAGCGCCCGATGCCGGCGGCGAGGTCGCTCGCGGCGGGCGGGTCGGCATCCTCGGCAGCGGGGGCGTGATGGACACGCCGTTCACCATCACCGACTGCACCCGGTCGCTGATCCAGAACCAGCAGGCGGCGAGCATCGCCGACGTACTCCGGCACGATCGCCGGCAATCCCTGCGCGCCGGCCCCGTCCGCGCCGCCGCGAACGACAGCCACGACAAGAGCCGGGCGACCCCGGTCGAGGCGCTTCGTCCTGACCGGCACGGTGGCGTCCTGACCGGTCGAACTCGCCCGCCAAATCCGGCGTCGGCTTCAGGCCACCCACAGCGCAGGCGGGCGCCGGTGCCGCGTCCCCTGTTCGTAGTGGTAGGCACAGGCCAGCAGATCCGCCTCGCTCCAGATCCTGCCGACGAAGATCAGCCCGAACGGAGCCCCCGAGGCGTAGCGGCCCGCCGGCACCGTGACGCCCGGCAGGCCGGCCGATGTTGATCTCGCTGACGGTCGTCTCCTGGATGCCGCGGCCCACGCCGGCCAGCGGCAGCTCCGCCCGCATCTGCGGGAAGACCAGGGCGTCGAGCCGCTCGCGGGCGAAGACCTCGTCGAACAGGCGCAGGTAGGCTCGCTTCAGCGCGAAGAAGGCCGACAGGTCCGGAGGCACCGTCGGCGCCTGCAGGCAGGCCGGGAAGGCGGGCAGGTGGTGCAGGTAGCTCAGGACCCCTTCCGGAGCGAAGGCCGACTCTGAAGCGGTGGCCGCCGCGAACTCGGCGTAGCTTTTTCAGCGCCGCGTCCGGGCCGAGCCGCTCGAAGTACTTCTGCAGGTCGTGGGGGACCGATTCCATGCCGCGGGCGTCGAAGTCCAGATCCGGGCTGACGGCTTGCCTGAGCGCCGCGAAACCGGAGCCGCGGAACGGGTCGTCGACCAGCACCGCACCCATGCCGGTCAACTCCTGCTTCGCCCGCTCGTAGAGGGGCGAGGGCGGCCGGGGACAGCGGCTGATCGCGCCAGCCGGCCCCGTAGAGGCCGAGGCGTCTGCCCACGAGTGCCCGGCCGCTCAGCATCGAGGTGTAGCCGAGGGCCGGCACCTTGCCCACGCCCGCCAGCGTCTTCGGGTCGTCGGGCGACGGGCCGGCGAGCGCATCCAGGCAGAGCGCGGCATCGTGGACGCAGCGGGCGATCGGGCCGACCACGTCGCGCTGGCTGGCGAGCGGCATCACGCCGGTGTTCGGCACCAGCCCGAGGGTCGGTTTGATGCCGACCAGGTCCTGCGCGGCGGCCGGGTTCTGGATCGAGCCGCCGGTCTCCTCGGCCAGCCCGAGCACCGCCATGCCGGCGGCCACCGCCGCGGCCGTGCCGGCGCTGCTGCCGCCCGGCACCCGGCCCGGCGCGGCGACGTTGCGCGTCGGCCCGGCCCAACTGTCGTCGGCATCGGTGCCGCTGCCGCTCAGCACCGGCACGTTCGTCTTGCCGAGGATGACCGCGCCGGCGCGGCGCATGCGCGCGACGACCGGGGCGTCGGTGGCGGGAAACAGGTCGACACCGCCCGTGCTGCCGTGGAGCAGCGACCAGCCGGCGGTGGTCGGAAAGCCGACCATGTCCATCGGGTCCTTGACGACCACCGGCACGCCGGCGAGCGGCCCGAGCGTCTCGCCGGCCGCGCGGCGGCGGTCGATCTCGCGCGCGTCATCGAGCGCCCCCCGCGTTCAGGAAGATGATCGCGTTGTAGTGACCGTTGTACCGCTCGATCTGGCGCAGGCAGGCGAGGGTGAGGCTTTCGGCGGTGAAGCGTCCGTCCCGCAGGCCGGCCTGCACTCCTTCTGCGGTCAGGGGTCGTCAGATCCAGGGGGGTGTCGCCACTCGAATCGGGAATGCTCATTCCGGGGCCTCCGGACTCAGGGTCGCCGAGCATAGACCGGCGCGCTGGTCGGCCATCGACGTGCCGCACCGCTTCGCACTCGAAGGGTGCTGCCGGAAGGCGGTCCCGGCATCGAATCGTGCGCTCGCGGGCCGAAACGGCCCCGCAAGGCCTCTTTGGTCTGGCACGCATGCTGCTTACCAGGCACAGTATTAACAAATTTCATTTTAGTAACACCGTGCCTTCAAGGAGAGCCTCATGCATTTCCATCCGCCCGTCAACAGAGCCCGCCGCCTGATCGCAGGGATCGCAGGAATCGCGTGGTGTCTGGTCGCCGCGAGTTTCTCGGTCACGGCGCAGGCCGCCGAGCCGCTCAAGATCGGCTACAGCGACTGGCCGGGCTGGGTCGCCTGGCAGGTCGCGATCGACAAGGGCTGGTTCACCGAGGCCGGCGTCGACGTGAAGTTCGAGTGGTTCGACTATTCGGCCTCGATGGATGCGTTCACCGCCGGCAAGATCGATGCGGTTCTGATGACCAACGGCGACGCCCTGGTCACGGGCGCGGGCGGCGCGAAGAGCGAGATGGTCCTGATCACCGATTACTCCAACGGCAACGACATGATCGTCGCCAAGCCGGGAATCAATTCCGTCCTCGACCTCAAGGGCAAGAAGGTGTCGGTGGAGGTCGGCCTCGTCGAGCACCTGCTGCTGCGCAACGCGATGAAGAAGGCCGGCATGAAGCCTGGCGACATCACGATCGTCAACGCCAAGACCAACGAGATGCCGCAGGTGCTGGCGGACAAGGACGTCAGCGCGATCGGTGCCTGGCAGCCGATCGTCGGCGAGGCGATGAAGGCCTCGCCCGGGGCCAAGCCCATCTACACCTCGGCCGACGAACCGGGACTGATCTACGACGTTCTCGCCGTCAATCCGGCCAGCGTGAAGAGCCGCCGGGCCGACTGGCAGAAGGTGGTCAACCTGTGGGACAGGGTCGTGGCCTACATCGAAGACCCGAAGACCCAGCCCGATGCGGTCAAGATCATGGCCGCCCGCTCGGGGGTCAGCGCGGCCGAGTACCTGCCGCTGCTGAAGGGCACCCGGCTGCTCACGCTCGAAGAAGGCCGCAAGGTCTACGTGAAAGGCAACGACTACGGTTCGCTCTACGGCTCGACCGAGATCGCCAACACCTTCAACTGGTTCAACAAGGTCTACCCGTTCAGCCAGAAGGTGGAAAGCTAC